>JARVZY010005677.1:0-28950 GCA_030686995.1 Artemisia argyi | reverse complement strand
GGTTAGGATTGCCTTCCATAGTTGGATTAGGTGAACAAAACGCACAACTCGTAATTGCATCATTAAAACGCACAACTTGTGAACATGTTTAATTCTATATAATTATTTGTTGCATCATTAAAACGCAGTTATGCCAATTGATAAGAGTTGGGTCTCATTACCTCGTACTAGCCTCGATTTTTTAAAAGGTCTTAAAGCTTTTTGCGCGTATGCCAAGGACTTTGTGAATATTAATGGGAATGTACGTTGTCCATGTGCTCGTTGTTATAACAATGGTTGGATAAAGTACGAAGACTTGTTTGATCACATACACTCAAATGGTTGGGACCAAAGTTATACGAAATGGTATAATCATGGTGAACCGGATACCTGAACATTGGTACCCAACACGAATCATCCCGGGATGAGTGACATGGCTGATTTCCTTCATGATATGTATCCGAATGAGCCAACTCAAGAAAATATTGGCGAGACAAGTAACGAGCCAACTCAAGCAACAACACTTCCTCAATGTAACGAGTTTGAAGCGTTACTTGCCACTGCTAACGACCCACTATACCCGGGCTGTACATGGATGTCTTCATTGGACTTTATGGCAAAGTTTACGAACATTAAGGTCAAAGGTAAAATGAGTGACACCACGTTTAACGAAACACTAAAATTTCTACGTGAATGCTTCCCGCCCATTCTAGGATACAAAATCCCACCGTCATACTATGAAATAAAGAAAACATATAAAACGATCGGGTTAGGATACGAATCCATACATGCTTGTGTAAATGATTGTTTTTTATATTGGGGGTGGGTAACGAAGATTTGCAGAATTGTCCCATCTGCGATGCTAGTAGATGGAAAGACAAGAACACACTGGGGAAGAAAGTTCCTAACAAGGTGTTGCGTTACTTTCCTATCATTCCTAGACTACAACGTTTGTACAAGTCTAAACACACTGCAAAACATATGACTTGGCATGCTTCTGGGCAGTCTACGGAGAACGGTAAGATTCAACACCCAGTTGATGGTGAAGCATGGAAGAAATTTGATATCGAGTATAAGAAAGAATTTGCTTATGAAAAAAGAAACGTCCGATTGGGGTTGGCTGCTGATGGTTTCAATCCGTACGGAAACCTTAGTCAGTCTTATAGTATGTGGCCGGTAATATTAACAACATACAATATGCCTCCTTGGATATGTATGAGAGAGACTTCTCTTATGTTGACGTTGTTTATTCCGGGCCCTAAATCACCTGGGAAGGACATAGATATTTACTTGAGGCCTTTGATTGAAGACCTTAAGACTTTATGGAAAGATGGGGTTATGACTACGGACGCTGTTACAGGCGAAGAATTCTGTATGAAAGCAGCGCTTTTATGGACTATCAATGACTTTCCCGCTCGAAGTAGTTGGTCTGGGTGGAGTGGGCAAGGTTACAAGGCATGTCCGACCTGTAATATAGAGACTCCATCTATGCGCGTGTTAAGCAAAACCGCTTATGTTGGTCACAGAAGATTCTTAAAAGCCAACAACAGATGGCGGAAGAACAGAAAGGCATTCTATACTCAGCTCGATGATAGACCACCTCCTAAAAAATATACCAGTCATGACATCTTGACTCAACTTGGGAGATTGCCTATACGTATCCCGAGGAAACATCCAAGTTTTGGGGGTGCGAAGAAAAAACGTGATCCTGGCCGCGAATTGAATTGGACCAAAGTATCTATTTTCTACGAACTAAAGTATTGGTCTTTTCTTACACTAAAACACAATTTAGATGTCATGCATATCGAAAAAAATGTGTGTGAAAGTGTGTTGGGTACTTTGTTAATGAATGACAAATCAAAAGACACCAACAAGGCAAGACAAGACTTACAAAATTTGAATATTCGTAATGCTTTATGGCTCGTCAACAAAGGCGGTGGGAAGTGCTCTAAGCCTCATCCCACGTACTCTTTCACAACTGAAGAAAGAAAACTTTTTTGTCAATTCATCAAAGGTACGCGTTTTATTTCAGAATTTATTTGTTCCAATTTAATTCGCGTATTCATTTCGACAACTTATTCTAATATCATAATTTTTTTTCCCAATTGATCAAAGGTGTTAAACTACCCGATGGGTTCGGATCTAACTTCAAGCATAAAGTGACAGACAGTGATAACAACATAACAGGCTTGAAGGCTCATGACTGCCATATAATGATGCAGCGGTTACTTCCTGCTGGACTTCAAAATTACTTGAAGGACCAAACCACCGCAACACCAATAATCGAGCTTTGTTCATTCTTCAAACAAATATGCGCTCGAACTTCGATGGTGGATGACATGTTGAAAGCTAAAGAACAGCTTATCAATATTTTGTGCAGTTTCGAGCAAATCTATCCTCCAGCTTTTTTTGACATTATGATTCACTTGGTTATTCATCTACCCGAAGAGGCTATTCAAGGCGGGCCTGTTTACATGAGGTGGATGTATCGTTTTGAAAGGTACATGAAAAAGCTCAAAAATTATGTCAGAAATAAAGCTAAGCCTGAAGGATCAATAGCGGAGGGTTATATTGCTGATGAAGCATTAACTTTCTGTTCGCATTATTTTCGGGGCGTTGAGACGAGATTTAATCGTCCTGACCGGAATGAGGACGGTCCAAGCCCAAAAAGTCGATTTCAAGTGTTTCGATCAGCCTGTAAACTGAATGGTAAACAATCATTAATTCGGCTTGAACCGGACGCAATGCAGAAAGTAGTATGGTATGTACTACACAACAGTCATGAAATCGACCCGTACATGAACGAGTACAAGAGGTACACGTTTTATTTCAAAATTTTGTTTTACGTAAGTTATTATTCGACGACTTATTCTAATATCATGAACATTTACAGGGAATTTCCTAGCAATGACATACAAGAAGGATTTCCTCGCTGGTTTAGGAACAAGGTAGACTTGTTGTATGTAAAACCCTGTAAAAATAACGACTATTACTCATCTATATCTATTCTTAAATTTTTTTTCTTAAATTCGTGAATTGAAAGTAAAGGACGACCCAAGTTGTACTTCCGAGTTGTTCGCTTTGGCTTGTGGACCATCATGTGCTGCATTCTCAGCCGACTCTTGCACAGTGAACGGTGTGAAGTTTATCGTACACAACCGTGATTTACGTCGTTCAACCTAAAACAGCGGAATTTCAACTCCTAATCCTAGCGGAGGAATGTATTATGGCCAGCTTAAAGAAATTATCGAGCTTGAATATATTCCGTTCAAGGTTGTGTTGTTCAAAGTTAAATGGTTCGACACTCATAACAATGGTCGCATAAAACGTTGTACCTATAGAAACAATATTACACAAATTATGACCGATCGTGTATCGTTTGAAAGTGAACCATACATTCTTGCAACACAAGTCTTTTACCTTGATTTCCCGGGTAAACGTGGTAATGTCAAGGCCGTCCAAGATTCTTATCATCGAAAGATTTGGAACCCAGATATCATCGTGGTAGAAGACAATCAGGATGTTGTACATGACAACACATCATCACATGTCACACTCTCTGCTGAGTTGGATACGTTGAATTAGACACCATAAATAGAGATGTTGAGCCAGCGGAAGTTGAGGCACCACCACAACCAATTATCACTTATGTCGACGACGATGAAGATAATATTGATTATGATGACCATGTTCCTGATGATTTAGCATCTGATGGTGAAGATTACGTCGATCGTGAAGATGAAGCTGACACTAATAATGAGGGTTTTTATCTTAGTGATGAGGGAGATTGATCTCAAATTGTAATTTGTTAAATGACACTTATTTGAATAAAATTGTTATTGAGTGGTTAAATGTGTTTATTTATTTATTTATTTATTTATTATTATTATTATTATTATTTTGTATAAATTGTTATTTATTTCAATGTGTGTGTATATGCGTATGTGTATATGTGTTTCTTCACTAATTATATTTTCTTGTACTAGTACGTTTACAGATGGCAGATGTTGTTACTAGGAGCCACGGTGGCGATGGAGGCAATGAGCCACCCCGTGGTCCGACGAGGATAGGCAGTGATTGTCAGAGTAAGAATTTCTAGATTATTTTAATTAAACTTGATTAGTATTTGAAATTGATAACTTGTTATCTTATATCATCATCACTTGAATTTGGTTACTTGTAGGATCTAAATCGAGACCTCCCAGACCTCCCAAGCCCAATGCCAAAATTGGGAAAGGCGGGAAGTCGGTGCGTGGTCCCACAAAGAATACGCGGCTCCGCAATGAGAGGAAAGAGACTGGTCGTCCGGTATCGATCAGATTCCGGAAGAACGACAAAGGGATGTGGGAGCATGTGGGCGACCACGCGAAGTGGTTCTCCAACTTGGTCGGGGAATTATTACGGCAATCAATTCCTATGCATTACAAATCCTGGTCGGCTGTTCCTACTACCGCGAAGGCCCACATTGACGACAAGCTACACGTAAGTTTTATTTTTTATTTTTAATTTTTTTTTTATCTTTTATTTTTTTTAATTATTGTGTTTGTTTATTTTAACTTTGCTATTTATTTAAATTTGAATATTTATTTTAATTATATTTTATTGCAGCATTATTTTGATCTCGGCGAGCACCTTGCCAGTGCTGATGGAGAGGATATTGTCAAGAGTATCGAATATTATCTCCAAAAGCGATACGACGACAACAAGTGGCGGCACAAAAAGATAAATTTTACTGAGCAAGGTGGGATGGAGAAGCTGGAGGAGATCAAGGCAAACGCCCGGAGAACATGTCGGAGTCGGATTGGGAACAATATGTAAATTTCTGGATCCACACTTTATTATTATTATTATTATTATTATTATTATTATTATTATTATTATTATTATTATTATTATTATTATTATTAATAATAATAATAATAATAATAATAATAATAATAATAATAATAATAATAATAATAATAATAATAATAATTCATTTATATAACATTTTATTATTATTTATAATAATCAGGTTAAGCACTGGTCGAACCCGGATAATTTGAAGAGAGGGGAGACCAACAGGCAGAACTGGCTCGCCAATCCGACTGCCAGCCTTCATGGGTCGCATTCGTTAGCTGTTATACGCGATAACTTCGTAAGACACTTTTTAATCATTTCATTTATATATATATAGTGTTTGGTGAGTCGTTATTGAGTTTATTTATAAACAGCTGAGAGAACCCACCGATGCTGTGGATGGTAGAGACTTGATCGCGATGTACAAACACAACCATACGAGAGACGGCGTTTGGGAGTCTGCATTGTCCGAGACTAGATATGTAAGTATAATTTATTTCCATAAAACTCACCCACATTAATGCAAATATAATAAATCACGACTTATATATTACTTTGCTTAATTTTTTGTAAAACAGAACCAGATGATACAGATGCGGACGGAGAGCACCTCCGGGGGGACGACCATGTCTGACCTCGATATTATGCGCCATGTGATCGGTGGTAAGAAGCGAGGTCATATTCCTGGCATAGGTCCAGTCTTACCCGGCGGTGGTCGTCAGACGACCCTCAGCGCCGCACGAGCTCGTGATCAAGCCTCCGCGTCCTCCCTGCATGAAACAGTCCAGAAGCAAACCCAGGAGATGTCCCAGCAAAGGACACTGATTGATATGTTGGTGGGGTGGGCTAAGACACAGCCGGGTTTCCTTGCTGAGCTAGCGACTCAGGCGACGACATCGGGATCCCAGGAGGCTTCACCATCACCAGGTGAGTCTACAGGTACCCTGGAGGAGGGGAGTGGGGCTAGTGTGGCTAGTGGGGGGGGGGGGGGGGACTCAGGAGTAGCTTATGGGTTGTTTGGGTTGATTTATATTTGTTTTGGGTTATGGACAAATGTTTGGATAGTTTCATGGATTATTATGTCTTTATGTAGTTTATGTGTTAGGATTCCCGCTACATTGTTCCCATGTATAGTTTTGTAGCTTATAGCGGATAGCTAGCTTATGTAGTGATCATGTGATAACGGTTTTTGAACCGTATTTTTGCGAATTTGGATACAAACACATGATTATGTTAATTTTAAGAAATTTGGATATGTATCATATTATGTTTGGCGAATTTGTTATTTGAGTGTCTTGTGGTGTTGTAATTAGGTTATATACAGGTTCTGGATTTGTAGTGATAATGTAGATTTTTTCCGGAAAAATTCCGAAAAAAATCTGGAAATTACCCATTTTGCAGCAATTTGCTGCAAAATGGGTCAGACACTTATAGCGGGGACATGTCCCCGCCAAAAGGTGGCTGCTATTATTAATGAGCACAACTTTCAGCGGGGACTTGTCCCCGCAAAAAATGAACACCATTTACTTGAAAAATACTTTCAGCGGGGAAGAGTCCCCGCCAAAAATATGCACCATTTACTTGTAAAATTCTTTCGGCGAGGAATAGTCACCGCCAAAAATGTGCACAATTTACTTTATAAAATACTTTCAGCGGGGACATGTCCCCGCCAAAAGTGTTGCCACGCTGGTGAGTTTGACCTGACCAAAATTGTCCACGCTGGCAGCATAGGTCCCACGTGTCACCGCCAAAAGAGAGGTTTGTCGCCGCAGAAAGTTTACACCGAAGGTCTTTAGCCGAGGCACTTTCGGCGGGGACATGTCCCCGCCGAAAGTGTTGGGCGGGGAGATGTCCCCGCTAAAAGCGAGGAAATGTCCCCGCCGAAAGCAGCCAATGTTGTAGTGTGAGACCAGTTCATATGTATTTTAAGCATGATAGGTATTTTTAGAAGTGTATTCACACTATAAGGCCATAATGAAGATGAAAAAGACAACGACCTGAGGCACGGTTTTGAACTTTAGATAGTTTTGAGAAATATGCGTGCGGATGAATAAAAATAAGGAAAAAATGCATCCTAAAAATGAAAGCTTTTAATTTTCAGGTTTATTTAATACCAAAAACTATATATTTAATAAGTAACATGCATATATGAAAGCAACATGACACCTGACATCACAATGACCACATATTGCACAAATTTATTCCATACAATCCCACTCTTTGACCAAATTAAACCAAAAATGTATTCATAGTACCACCATTTAGCCTAAAGACCTAGATCACTCGCGCGCCACGACCACCACTTGCTTTCCAACATTTTTTCCAGAATGCATACCAATCAAAGCCGCGGGTGCATTCTCAAGACCTTCTACAATGTCTTCTATGTAACTTATCGTGCCATTTTTAATTAAGGGTATAATCATTTCTAGATACTTTTGGTACTTGTGATAGTGATCAAATACAAGGAACCCTTGCATGCGCACACGTTTTGTTACAATGTTATTAAGGTTACGCACCCCCATCCCTTGCTCCATATTGTACTGTGAGATCATACCGCAAACTGAAATTCGGCCATTTAGTCTCATGTTCAAGAGTACTGCTTCCAACATCTTTCCACCAACACTATCAAAGTAAATATCAATTCCTTTGGGAAAGTACCTAAAACATAAAAAGAACCATCTTAAAATACTAGAGATGTTAAATCAAACATATTTATATGGAAACAAATCGCTTTTATTTTACTCTATGGATAATGGGTCAAAATGGTCAAATGTTACCAAAAAAAACTATTGAACGAGTCAAATGGATCTAATGGTTAAACATGATAAAATTTGCCAAATGTGTTATAAGCAATTTTTTTTTTTTTTTTTTTTTTTACTTAAACCTGTTTTGACCCATTACTGAACACACTTGTTTATCCACTCCTATGAATAATTAATCCGATGGTTTTGCTTTATTTTGAATGATAACTATGGTTCAAACAAACCTCTTGAGAGCAACGTCAAGATCTTGCTCTTCCTTGTAGTTAAAAGCCTCATTAAATCTAAATTTATTCTTCAGCAAATCAACCTTGGGTAATATAACAAACATAAAAACGATTCAAGACGAAATAAAAGAATGATTTTCAAGCTTGAAACATTAGGAAGTACAAATACTTAAGGTATTTGTGTCATACAACGCCAAGCAGAATACGAAATCATAAGCTAACATAACTAGTTTTTATAGTGGAGATAAATTAACATAAGCCTAGTAATCACATAAGTATAAATATGCTAAAATGTGAAAAGCACGAACCTTTTCCTTCGTACCAGCACTCCCAACAACATAACATCCTGACAGCTTAGCAAACTGCCCAACAAGCTGCCCAATTGCACCAGAAGCAGCCGAAACAAAGACATACTCTCCTATCTTTGGAGCACAATTATCATAGAAACCGATATAAGCGGTAAAACCAGACAAGCCTATACAAGCATCGAAAGAAAGAAAATCAAAAGTTAAAAAACAAGGTCATAATTAAAGCAACCTATTCTACACTTCTGTTTTCAGAACATTAGCTTAAACTATTTAAAGTTTACTAACATACTCTTCGATAATGATAATATAGGATAATCTCATAAACCAAAAACAACAGAATGAATTATTTGTGATTGTAGAAAATTATACACCGAATACTGTTTATCAAATCTTAATAAATCTCAGTGTGCGGTTACAAGGCTATTACAGACTGTTAGCCTCATTCTTTTATAAAGATAACGTCACATACGTGAATTGGACTAGATTAGGAAGTAGTGCTCATGGGGACTATTTATGTACATGGGGCAAACATGTAGTGTGATGAGCCTATAAATACCCCTCATGACTCTCCATGAGGGGTGTGAGAAATTGTGTATCCATTCCTTTCATTGTTAATATACTTTCATTTTCTTCACCCTCTCTCTACTTTCTCTTACTAGAAACATGTGTAGATTCACCATGTTTGATCAATCTCGACCTCCCGAACCACATAAATCATACATAATATCGGTCCTACAATTGGTATCAGAGCTATGGTGTTCTTTTTGATTATTTTTTGTGGTTCGAACAGTGTTATTGAAGCTGTTTTGTACCCATATTTTTTGGACCTGGAAATTTTTTTCTTATTTTTTTTGTGGGAACAGTTTTATATAACCTTGTGTATCCATGGTCAAAATAGTCTCATATGCTATATCACAGTAAACTGGTTTGTGTCATTTTTATGTCCATCAGTTTTTATCAAGAAGGTGTCATTTTTTTTTGCCATGAAACCTTTTTGTGTCATTTTTTTGTTGTGTTATCTAAGGTCCTACACAGACTATATTCATCATATAAGATATCAAGACAATCCCTTATTGTAATAACCAAGGATTCCGGTATAATATGAATATGGCCTACTATTAAAGCTCCTAGTGTAATTTACATGTTTATTGAACAACGAGAAACAGTTCAAACAGAAATCATACCAAGGATTCCGATATAATGAGAAAGAGGCACATCAGTATGTTCAATCTTGAAAAAAATCCTCAGGAACATTGATAATGCTATATTCCTCCCATCCAATAGTTCCCCAAATCAGATCGCCTTTCTTAAAGTTTGCATGCCCAGATTCAAGAACTTTAGCTACTCCATATCCTGTTATAGGCTGCAAGGTGGTAGATTACATCAAATACAACTTCCAAAGTAATAACTCATTTGACCTAAAATGGCAAAACATTATCTCCAACTTTGAACTGAAAGTAGTAGTGAAGACTTGTAACTTATATACATGTGTTATGTACCAACTATGCCAAAAATCAGAGTAGAAGCACCACCCAATTTCAAGATAGAAGTAGACTCTCTATAAAGAAACACATTTAAATTTACATCCATGCACCTCGTTTAAAAAAAAAAAAAAAAAAAAAAAAAAAAAAATGTGCACCTATGGAACCATGCTAGCTACAAAAATAAATGTTAGAATTAAAGAAAAGTGAGTCATTCTTGTTAATTAGAACTTTGTAATGTGTCTTAAATTATGTTATAGAATAGTGATTGAGCTCGTGAACTTGGTAATTTAATAGATTAGTAGTCTTAAAGTAATATAAGCGCTATATTGTAAATCAAGTCCAAGTATGTAAAGCCCATCTCAAGGCCTATGAAAAGCCTTGTGAACTAAGTATAAATACCTTCAAATGATCTCATTTGGAGTTGTGCTTGAGTGTGTAAGTGTGTGTTTTATTAATAAAATTATCTTTTGTTTATTTCTCTACTTTCTCTCTCTAAAACGCATACTAATTTCTTGACACCATACCATACGTGCTTACATAGTGATAAAGTTGTTATCTTTAAGGTTCTACAATAAATAAATTCATTAATTAAATAAAATATCTAAAAATTTAGGAATATTTAAAATCAGGATTTAATAAAAAAATTCAAGAAGAATAGAAAAAAAATATAAAAAAAAACCCTCAAATTATGCAACAGGTTGTGAAAACTACCCTAAACTTTTTGCTATTTATGATTTTTGTATAAAACAAACTTTATTTATCAAATATCTAACAAATATCTAGTGATTTCTTAATAACAAATATATTCCGTAAAAAAATTGTAGTAAAGCCCACACACAACGAACAAAATAAGCCAATATTGTATACTGACATACGTACAATTTTATTAAAAAAAATTGAAGTAAAGCCCGCCCACAACGTGCGCTTACGCTATTTCTTGCACCAAAATAACTGAATATTTTATAACAACAAAAACATATCCCTAAGAAAAATAAACAAGTGTTACATACCGAACCAGGAGTATAAGACTTGGCATAACTTTCTTCAGTTTTAGTCATACGACTAGTCATGCCAGGTTCACACGACAAATAAAGATTCTTAACAAGTACACCATTAGAACCTTTTGGAAGCTTTAGTGTCATGGTTTCAGATGTTTTAAGGATCATGTCGGATTCCTTAGGAAACCCTACAACGTAGTCTTTTAGTATTATTTGTTTGTTAGTAATCATTTGTTGTTGTTGTTGTTGTTGTTGTTGTTGTTGTTCCTTGATGCAAGTGTTATTTGAGGGTTGAAGAGGTGGATTTAAATGTGAGGCTCTTGAACAACCTAGCTAGGAGGATATATACAAGACTGGGATGAGTTCTTGTGAAAATGCTTGTTAAAGTAAAAAACGTAGGAGACAACAAGGAGATGCCACCTTCACCAATCTAGGCTTTATAACTTTATTTTATTTACAAAAATGTCACACTCATCTTTAGCCTTTGATCAAGTCAAAGTAGGTGTTTTATTTGAACTCACCCCATAACTATTTCTTAGAAAGTTACTTATCCTTATTTATGTTTAATACTATATTTGACGAAATATAAAAGCTACTAGTAATATGTAAGTTATTGCATGAAATCATATAATTGCTAGTGTAAAAATAATATAAACCTTGAACAGTGCGAGTTTGATAGAGCATCGCATTTAAAAAGAACTACCAATAAGCTATGCAATGGGAAATAGTCGGGTTTAGGGAGCATCTTGCCCTTACTTCATTTTAGAAGGTATGTATAATTGTATATACATTCCCACAAATATATTATTTCTGACAATTATACTCTTGTACAATGATTGAAAGAGCATTTTATTTTTATTTTCTTTTCCTTATTGCGCTAGGATTAAATTGTCAAAAAGAGATATATAATGTCAAAGTGGAAGGTTTATATGTACCGTAAAAATAAAAGTGGTGCCCCCTCTCGTTTTCATTGTCCCACTTGGTCATTGTAATTCATTGTGAATTTGTGATGTGTGTTGTCGTTTATGAGTGTTGAATGGTCGTTGTGGCACCTTTTCATATGTGTCACACAATTTTTTTTTTTTTTTTTTTTTTTTTTTTTTTTTTAACAAAGAAAAAAACATTAAAATACTACTTTCTTCCATTTGCTTTAACACTCATACCATTTAACCAACCAAAAGAAACGCCCCCTTTGTCATTGTAATTGTTTTAATAGCGGCTTTAGTTCTAATTAGACATCTTGTTTCTTTGCAACCATGTATTAGGTGATAGGTTAGCCAAATAATATATCTTAACCCACGGGGTTTTCAATGTCTAACATGATATCGGAGCAGGTAGATCAAACCTAGGTGGCTATTTTGAGCCGTTGTCTCTATGCCACCCCGTCAAACCTTAACCAACATCACCATCTCTAAACCCTAGTAACCCTAACTGCCGTTCTTTCCTCTGCATACAGTATTCGACGACATTTTCTTTTTCTTTTTTTTTTCACCAATTACAAATATACACCAACCAATAAAACATCACCTTGCTTATGTGTTCTTTGACAAATTTGTGTAAAATTCTCTTTTCCCATGTGTTGTCATCTACAAGTTCCGGAGTCAAATTCTCTTTTCCATTGTCCACTAATTAATTCCCATCACATTTTTTTTTTCAAATTTCACCTTAAATATATTTGTTTGTGTAATATAATAATTAATACAAAATATATGAATAGATTAAGTTTTAAATGTATTTTCATTGCGTATAGTTTTTATCAAATACTATATAATAAAAGCAAAAATATTTAAGGTCAAAATTTATAATAAAAGATTTTAAAAGTTAAACCTGAACATTTAATATGTTTTAGTGGTGCACGTGATTTTGTTATAGTATGTGATTGTGTTGCCAGAAAAAAAAAAAAAAAAATTATTTATTTATTTATTTTTCCCTCTCTTTTCAAGTGGAGAATGCATTGAGTTAGTTTCCGGTACGATACTTTAGTTTATCCTGGTCTGGGATCTTAGGTTTATCTCGTATGAAAAAACAAGGATACTTTGGGTTATCCAATCCAATATATATATATATATATATATATATATATATATATATATATATATATATATATATATATATATATATATATATATATATATATATATATGATATTTTTTGTTATCCGCAAGGATACTTTGGGTTATACAAAAAATTAAAATAAAATAAAATAATCCAGGTTTATCAGTTGTGTCTTTCTGTTTTGAGGATCAGTCTCCGCTTGTTGTCGGATGTCTACATCAAATAACTAGTTATTGTTTTAATGTTTTATTTTGTTTTCTGCTCTAGTTTGAGCTTTCGCGATTTCGCCGCTCAAACTGCGGAGAGTATTAAGTGATAGGTTAGTTGGTCCAAGCTTGTTTGGGTTGGGTCCAGTGGCGGAACTAGAACATTTTTTATTTTGAGGGCCGAATTGGAGATTTGTTTGTACCTTAACTAAATTATCTCTAAAACCTATAATATTTACACTAGGTGCCGCCATTGATTGGGTCAATTAGAGTTTCTCATTGTCTTGTACTATATAAATAGTGGCTAAATAATATATCTTAAGCCACGAGATTTTCTTTGTCTAACACCATGGTCATAATTTACCCAAAAAGTGTTTTTCAAACTTTTTGTTACGTTGGTTATATGGGATAATGTCTCTTTTTATTTCGAGATTTTAGATTTCAAACTTTTATTTTAATAGTGGCCGTATTTCGAATTAGCCACCTGTTATCTCTATCTATAAAGTGAAGCAAATCAAGGTTTTCATGTGCCAAGATTTCTTTTTAGTTGAATCATCTTAATATATGATAATTGTTTGTTAGTACTCCGTATAAGATTAAGATATATGATAGGGAAAGTGAACTTTACTTGGCAATGAACTGGCGATTGGGTAAAAAACTTGTAGGTAAAAAATAAATAAATAAATAATGGCCAGTTTGATAAATTTACTAAAAATAAAGATTATCTCTTAGTTTTATCCCGTCTTCAAATGTGACATGGGCTTTAGAACGTTGAGGACAGAGTGAATAACATGATTGGTAATAAGATGAGACCTTGAGTACCACTAGCGAGGTTTTTCCCTCGCTACATCAGCTCAACAATTTAGCTTACTCGTCAATCAACTGGAATTTAATTGAAAAAATCATATGGCATTTATGATGTAAGCATGCGTATTTTTCTTATTTATAAATGAAGTATACGGTTAAATAAAATTCTAAGGTTGGAATCTGGACACCTTTTTCTAATTTGAATGTAGAGTTTGAGTTGGCTTTGGGTATGTTTGGTAAAATTAGCTGTAAGCTGTAAGCTGTAAATTGCAAAGCTGTTAACATGAGCTAAAAGGTGTATCATTTTTTCAATAAAAGTGTTTAGTAAGTTAGCTGTTAAATGTAATTATAAGATGTAAAATGACATAAAATGACATATCTATAATTATAAATAAATGTTTGGAGGGTATATCAGTAATTTAAAGTTTTAACAACTCCAAGATGTTTAAAAAGCTTCATGGATCAGCTTTTCATTTAGGAGCTATTTGTCTGAAATAAAAGCTCGAAGTTAATGTATCCAAACGAGGCTATTATTTTAAAAAATATTATTTTTGTAACAAAAAGCTAACAGCTCCTCCAAAAAGCCCCTGCCAAACAGGCACTTTATCAAAAACTTTTCAAAAGGAGGGAATTCAAATTCAAATTTGATAGGGGTGCTTGTGCTGATACTGAAAAAGTTTAAAATTGTAGTTTTTTAGTGGTGTTTGTCAAATTAGTTTTACTTTTAGATTAAAAGTGTAAAATAACATAATTTGTGAAAAATAATCTCCATAATCTTTTAAAAGTTTGTTTTGAGAACTTATTTTTCTAAAATAATCCACAATCCTTATCACCCAAACAAAAATTATTTTTTGACAAATGCTTATTATTATTATTATTATTATTATTATTATTATGGAAAAAAATCGAAACTTATTTTTTAACAAAATAATCGTAAACTTCCATAATTTTCTACAATCTCTCGTGCCAAACATGCCCATACTCAAACAATACTTTAACTACTAATTACTTGGAATCTTTTTCAGCAAAATATAGTATATTAAATGCTCTAATATAATTCTTTATCGATCTTTTGTTAAAAAAAATTAAAATATAAATATCACAATAAACAAAAAAATGAAGTAAAGTAGAGGTGAAAAAAAAACCGAGGAATAATACCATTAACAATTAGGAACCAAACCGTATATTAGAACCATGATACAGTTCTTGATTCTTGAAATTTTAAATTTTTTATTCTCATGGTTTTGATATTTTCCAGAAAGAACCGTCTCTTTTGAAAATATGAAATTTTATGTTTGTTTGCTACTTTTCACTACAAGAAAAGGGGGCGACACCCATGAATTTTTCCTAGCGAAATTTTTCGTAGGAAATTAATTACGGAATTCCTACAATTTTCCTATGGATTATGACCAGAATAATTAGTGACAATTTTCCTAGTGATTTTATATGGTTCTCATTAGGGATTTTTTCCGTTAGAGATTCGTCACTAAAGGCCTTTTGTGACGGATATCCTAAGGATTTTGCTGTAGGTAAAGACCCTTTTTCTAGTAGTGTTGTATACATGCAGCCTTTAAAAAATAGAAAATAAAAACCCTACCCGTTAAAAATAGGATTTTTAAAGAAAAAAATTATTATGAAAAGAGTAAATTGCAAAAACCATTCTTATGTCCAAATCGCAGGTGCAATATAACTTTAAAAATGCATGAACAGTTTTTGTGAGGAAATCGCAGGTGCAATATTCAAAAGGGGGTAGCGGCGCAACTTGTTGCCCGGCTACCTGCCATTGTATTGTAATGTCATATTTCGAAGGGTTAATTAGATCGACCAAAGTGAAATGAAGTAGTTGAAACTGAAATCAGTTCATATGTATTTTAAGTACAATACGCCAAGTATTTTTAGAAGTGTAGCTGAAAAAGACTATGGTTTGTACCGCGGTATTGAACCTAAAATAGTTTTTGAGAAATGTGCGTGTGTAAAAGGTGGATAAAAATGAGGAAACAAAGTGCATCCTAAAAATGAAAGCTTGTGATTTTAGGTTTATTTAACACCAAACTATAATAACTACTTGTAACATGCACATATCAAGGGGACGCCACACCTGACATCACAATGACCACATATTACACAAACGAGGATGGCTTCGACCTGCCACGTTGCGGCGGGACGTTGGTCATGACTTAAATATGTGTGAGTTTTTTATAGCGTGTTTAGGGTACACGATTTGACATTTTTAGCGAAATAGTCCAAAAGACTCAAGCAACGTGATAAGTCATTGAAGCAGGTTTTGCAGTTTTCTCTAAGACATTTGGCATAAGTGGAGTGCCAAATTACATATTAACATACCCCTTTAATATTTGTCAAATTAATATTTTCCATCTATCGGATTTGAAGCAGAATCATTTAACATCACAATAAGTTAATATAACCCGCAAAGTGTCCATTCCATATGGGATTTAAGTAGTTGGTCAATTTAGTGCATGTATGGATGTCTTCATTACATACTACTAATAAATAACGACATATAAGAATTGGACGGAAATAAACGTGCAAGAGTAAATAATAGTTACGTGCCTTTTACTGTGTTGGGCTTAAAAAATATTTCTCATGATGCATTATAATAGCAAGGGTTATTACACACAGATGTCACTAATGTTTCCCAAAAATTTGCTTTAAGTTACTAAAGTTATTTTTGGTCAAAGAGGTTACCATTGTTTAAGGGTTCGATTAATTTTGTCACTCGACATTTACATGATTTGCAATATAAGCACTTTGATAGTTTGTTACCGGCTGAGAACAAGTTAACCATGCGAACTCAACCAAGGCTTGTCCACCCATATTTTCCACCTCACCCAAATTTGTCCACTTGTATATTCCACTAACAAAACCTAAATTATAACCTTTTATACCCCCCCCCCCCCCAACCTCAAATCTAACAAAACCCTAATCTCACTCAAATCTATCTTCTTCTCCCAAATCTCCAAATCTCCAAACCATGAACATCCTATGCGGCTGTGGTGAACTAGCAAGAAGGTTTCTTGGTTGTCCCAATTTCATGGATCCCACAACCAATTGCAACTTTATCCAATGGGTTGATGTCCTTTTACTAAATCGTTGGTACCAAGAAAGAATGTATCAGCTCCATTTGCATAGGAGGAATGCACAAGAGCAACTTATTCAAGTGAACAATCAAAACTCTTGGATTCGCTTCTACAATAGGCTATTGATTATGTTGGTTGTTGGGATGGTTCTTATCAAGTTTCTTTAGTTTTATTAAGATAGCATTGTAGGTTAAGATGGTTGTGGTCTGTTGCTTTCTTATGGCAGTAAGTGATGGTCTTTTGGTTAAGATGGTTGTGGTCTTTTAAGTTTGTGGGATGTATTTTGTTGTTTTACTTTGTCAATTTTATGGTATGCTGCCAACTCTTTTGTAATATTTATGATCCCACATGATGTAAAAAGAATCTCAGGTAATGAAATTATGAAGTGTTATGTTTATATTTTGTGTCATTATGCAATACTATGAATAATAGAGTTACATAACATAAATGAAATAGAACTTTAGACAACATAAATCTATGCAAAAGATGCAACATAATGATTATGTTGATCTATTACCACTGAAAGAAGGTTACACAACAGTTATAGGTTATACAAAAGATGTTGTGTACACAACATTACCAACTTACAGATCCTTGTTGTGTACACAACATTACCATTGTTCTTCCAGGCATACTACATAATGTTTACATACTACATTACCAAGTGTTTCAAAATGACTTAAATGGCTGATGTACAAAAATGCCTAACATTTGGCAAGCCCCCATAAGTCATATTAAAAACCTACACTTCTATGGCATCATCTTCTCTCAAGCCAGGTCCAGGTGATGGTGGCTTATTGAAGATTATTTGCTTGATTCTCTCTGACCTTCTAAGAAGTGAAGGTTCTTCTTTTTCCAATTCTTCATCTTGGACAATTTCTCCTTCATTTGCAGCTTGAGCTAGATTTTCTTGAGATGGCAATGGCTATGACTGGGTTAAGGCAATCTTTGCCTGAACTTGAGCATCATCATTTTGGGTCTGGGTCTCAGATTGAGCCTGAGCCTGAGCATGTATCATGCAATCTTCTGGTGTAATACCAGGTGGCCATGCTGGTCTTGGAATACCTATAACATCCTGCATCTTAAAAAAATTGGAAAATCAGTATACTTTATGAAGTTACCATACCACAACAAAATTACATTAACTGAAATCAACTTACCCGTAACATAGGCTCTCCATCAATTGGATCATAAGACACACCATATCCTATGGGTTTAATTCCCTGAGGATACATTCTTGCCCTGCTTCCATCTCCTCTACCCCTGGTCCTAACTAACTTGCCATTCACTCTAGTAAGTCCATCTCCCTCTCTACTATTTCCAGGTTCACTAAACCTTCCAGCATGAACAAACCTTCCACCTTGCATAAACAGTTTAGGGGATCTTGCACCACCCCTCATCATCATACCACCACCTCTCAACATCACACCACCACCCCTTGTCCTTACATCACCACTTCTTGTTGTCACACCACCAGTGGCTGCAATCATCTCAAACACTGGAGGTGGATTTGACATTTGTGTTGGTACAATGAGATGAGGTAGTGTACTTGGCTCTTTAGCAGGTACATTAGGTGGTGTACTTGGCTCTTGAACAACTATTTCTTTCCTTTTCCCACCTCTAGCAGGTACCTTACCACCCCTAGTAGTAACCTTACCTCCTCTAGCAGGTGCCTTACCATCTCTAGCACTTGCCTTACCACCTCTAGCAGGTACCTTACCACCCCTAGCACTTGCCTTACCACCTCTAGCACTTGCCTTGCCACCTCTGGCACTTGCAGCCTTGCCTCCTCTAGTAGACCTTGTCTGAACATTTGAGCTTGACTCAAAACTCACATTTTCATTTGTTGTACAACTCCTCTGATTATGACCTGTTTTTCCACAAAGCTTGCAATGGTTAAGCTGCCCCACTCTACTAACCCTTTTTCCTATTTTTCCCATCATCCTCAGTTACATCCCTTCTTCTTTTATGCTGTGGCCTTCTAGGCATTCTTCTTTTGATAGGAGGTAAAGGCTTTTGATACTCAGTAGAAGGCCATCGATCCATCCCATTCATACCTTGAATATAGTGGTTGTAAGTAGCCACAAATAAGTCCTTGTTATACCACCTAGAAACATATTCATCTGGTTCTCTATGTAAAAGATATATGACTGCAATTGCATGTTGATAAGGAACTCCACTTAACTGCCAAGACCTACATGTACATGTTCTTGCTGTTTCATCCACAATAAAACCTTCCCAACCATTCCTCACTTCAAACCTTGTATTACCAGCTGGAACCACTTTCCAAAATCTACATGTAAAAAACAGATATGACAAGTAAATGGGCATATTATGATTATATGTATTTTAAATTCTAATTCCAAGTTTCACAATGAATATTGAGTTACCTGTGTACATCTTTTAGCTTTTCAAGCTTCTTTCTAATGTTGGGACAGACAGCATCATTACACTTTGTATGCTTGTCCCTCATCTTTTGTAGTTTTTCCATACACATGACTCTGATGTCCTCTAACATGTTGATGATTGGTTTCCTCCTTGCCTCCACTATTAGTGAGTTAAAACATTCAGAGATACCATTCTCAACAGCATCACAAGCCTTATCAGTCTTGAAGAATGCCCTGCTCCAAGTTTCAGGATGTCATTCCATCAAATGAGTATATGCTTCCTTGCTGACACTCTGAATTTGACCCATGATTCTTTCAAACCTTGATGGATATGTTGCCTTTGCTGCTTTCCAAAACAGATTCCTGAATTCCACCCTAGTGAACTTCTTTCTGAAATTAGCATAAATGTGTCTAGCACATTGTCTATGCTCAGCCAAAGGCATGACATTTTTACCAGCTTCAATAATGCCCTGAAAATACAAAAATTATAAGTTATAAACAAATAGGTAAGTATACTAAATTGACAAATAGATAATACAAATATTGGACCTTGTGTTGATCAGAAATGATGGTAAGACTTTCACCAGCTACCATTCCCAAGTCATTCATCAAACATGACAAGAACCAGGTCCAATTATCCTTGTTTTCAACACTCACCACAGCCCATGCAATAGGAAATATTTGATTATTCCCATCTCTTCCAACTGCTGACAACAACTCACCTTTGCATATGGTTTTAAGAAAACAACCATCAATACCTATCACTTTCCTACAGCCTTCCAACCAAGCCTCTTTTAACCCCTTAAAACATACATAGAATCTACTAAAGTAGTTCTTACCATCTGGCATTGCATCAACACTCATCAAACAAGTGGAACCAGGATTAGAGTCAAGAATCTCCCTAGCATATGACCAGAACATTCCATAATGATCCTGTAAACAAGTCTCATACTGATCTAAAGCTTTAATTTTCCCCCTTCTAGCCTGGCTAATTGTCACCTTGTATTTAAACTTCTTAAGTGTCAAATCAATTAACTCCCTAACTTTGATACAAGGGTTAATCATGATCTTTTTTGCATAGTTGAAAGCAATCCAGTTACTAGTTACTAAAGAACCATATTCAAAAGTTCTAGCACATGCATGTTCCTCATTCAATGTCTTAATTTGAAAGGTTTTTTCATTTGTCATCCAAGATGCCCAAAATCTGAATGGACATTTTCTATCCTTGGCATCTCTACAACATTTAGCAAGAAGTCTCTTAGGATTATTAACTTTATAATACAACTTGTAACCACCAGCCAAGGCATAATATGTCAACATTCTTTTAAGTTGTTCAATTGATTCAAACTTTTCACCTACATGTGGTTTCATTAACTTCCATTTGATATCAGGATTATGGACTGGCCAATGATCACCTATCTTATCATCATCCTCATGTGAAACACTGTTATACTTAGGAGCCACATCATCTTCAGCATACCCATCCCTAGGTAACCCATTGTAAACCCTAGTCAGAAAGTTCTCATCAAACATTTTTTTACTTTTTGCTTTAGGAGCAGGGTCTGGTCTCTTAGTCCTAACTTCAAAAAGTTCATCTTCACCATCAGATAAGTGATTTATAGATGCAGTGTCACTCTCTTCTTCAGTATCATACTCAAAGATGTTGTAGTCACCCTCTAAGTCACTATTAGTATCATCATTAGACTGGGCATTTTCGACATGGGGTAAAGCACTATGGGAAGTGACATCATGTAGTTCAAACATAGAGTGAGACACATATATATATCTAAAACATGATCATATTTTTCACCTAATTCAACACACTTTTTTAAGTCAGCTTCATTCTTTAAGGCTTTCAGTCCTAACTCTAAGTCTAAACCAGGAACAACATAAAAAAATTGTTGGATGTCACTAGAACTTTGACTTACTAAAAGGTTAACTAACCTAACATATCCCAACTCAGACACATTAACATTTGGTATATCAGTGAGCATGTCATAGTCATAAGAAAAATGATCCCTTACAATTACACCACCACGATGAAATTTTATGCGAAAAGTAGAATGTGATGATGAAGATGCCATCTGAAACAATAAATAACGAGAAAAAAGTGTTAATTTCAAAAACCCCTAAATTGTTACGCAAAACCCTAATTTTTAAAACATTAATCAAGGTTAACAATCAATTCAAAATAATAAATAAACTCCAAAAATTACCTTGTTGGAAGATGACAACCATAAATCAATGACAGATTGAATATTAAGAAGATGGATTTGTGATTTTGAAAGATATGTGTGTTTTAAGGGTTTGAAATTGTGATTAAACAAATGATCGGGATCTACCCTTAATATAAAATACGTGTGTTGGTCAACGCAAATAAAATATTGATTTTGCCACTTAGGATGCCAGCGTGGACAGTAACCGGTAGTAATAGGTTACAACATGTTAGAATGGGACGAGTGATATATACAACCAGTCACGTAAACAATGGTAACCTCTTTGAACAAAAAATAACTTTAGTAACTTAAAGCAAATTTTTGGGAAACATTAGTGACATCTGTGTGCAATAACCCTAATAGCAAAAGGCAGAAACCCGAAAAAAAATAAATATAAAAAAAGGTAAAAATGCTAACGGATTGGCCAGGCTATCAGTAAATGTTGGGCTTGGATGATGTCAATTTGACGTCACTCAAAGGCAGCGAATTACAATACACCGAATTGACGGCAAATTATATATAGTAATTTGGATGGGGATTGTCTCAAGTTGGAAAACCAACTTTACTTAAGTTGGGGAAGTGTGAGCTATTGGATTTGATCTAATAGCTCAAATCAAAATAAGTTCTTTTGATTTGAGCTATTAGATCAAGTTCAATGACTCACAAATGCCCAACTTGAATCAAGTAATAGGAGAAGATCTTCACCTAATAATTTATTCTATAAAATCCCACTCTCTTTGAGAACAAACCAAAAAAGTATTCATAATTTCATAGTAACACCATTTAGCCTTAAGACAAAAAATATATATATATATTTTTTTTTGAACAATCTTAAGACAAAATATAGCTTCCGCTGTTCCGCAAATATAACTCATTTGACCAAATGTCAAAACATTATCGGCAACTTTTAAACGAAAGTAGTAATAAATACATGCAACTCATATACGTTGTTCCTTTTTTTTTCCTTTCTTTTTTTCTTTTTCTTTTTTTTTTTTTTTTTGAAAGGCAATAGTAGATATATCACAAACTAAAAGATACAACAAATGGCATCCTAACTCCTCAACAAGTTGGTTAAGGAGTTCGGACTCGAAAAGAAGAACAAATACAATAAAGTACCCAACGTAGAAAACCATACAAAAGACCCTACAAATGGGACGTACAACTGGAACCAATGAATCCTATCTAACTTGGACCAAATGTGACTAAACTGTCACCTGATGTCACACATCCAAGACCATATCTAATGTTATCACCATGTCCCACTTTCAAAAGAGAGGCACACAAAAAAGAGGCCGGCACACAAACTAACATTCAGTATATGTTAGTTTTATTTTGTGACAGCAATATAATTACATGATGCCTTAGTGTTAACCTCAACTGATGCAAAGTATTGATTCATCTTCACTACTTTAGCTAACGGCCGGTCCTGTATTTCTTCAAGCAATTATATGCATAAATAATAGACTTGTAGCCGTTTGACTTTTTCTCACTGTCAATCCTAGTAAATAATAATGCTGTAATTATCATATGAGAACTTTTAAACATAGTTCAAAGGTGTTGCCTAGTGATTGAGGCCGGCTTAAATATATTTCAGTCGAAACCCAAGCTCAAACCCCACAAGCAGCAACTTTCGGCAAGCTTCGGGAGCCTATTTCCCTGTCCAAACGTCCTTATGGGGCCAAGAAAAAGAACTGTTTTAAAAAACATGTCATGCGTTCGATCCCAACTCCCTCAGTTCATAGGAAAAACAACTGAACATTACTCGAGGTGCAAGGAGTCACATCAGATCTAAAATGAACTAATTAGTTTAGGCATTTAACAGGGTTTAGCATCTAAAGTCATCAAAAAATTAAAAACTTTCTAACAACCGATACAAAAGAAAAGAAAGAAAAACGTAAACCGATTACACCAGAAACACAATAGCTTATATTTAATAGTACCATTTATTCATAGTAACATCACCATTTAGCTAAATATATATCCATCATTCACGGGCCACAAGCACCACTTGCTTCCCAACATTTTTTCCAGAAAACAGACCAACCAAAGCCGCAGGTGCATTCTCGAGCCCCTCTACAATGTCTTCTATGTAACATATCTTTCCTTCTCTTATCAAGGGTATAATCATTTCGAGATACTTTGGGTACTTATCATAGTAATGAGTAACGATGAACCCTTGCATGCGCAAACTTTTTGTTATGAGGTTAGTCAAGTTATGAACTCCGTCCCCTTGCTCGAGGTTGTATTGTGAGATCATCCCGCAACATGCAATTCGACCAAGCATTCTTATGTTCAAGAGTACTGCCTCCAACATCTTTCCACCAACATTGTCGAAGTAAATATCAATGCCATTGGGAAAGTACCTGAAAAATTCGAATTATAGTACTGTGTCAAAGAACTTATATGATACGAGTTCTGCTTTATTATATTTTAGGCTTACCTTTTTAGAGCTGCGTCAAGATCTTGCTCTTCTTTGTAGTTGAAAGCCTCGTCGAATCCAAATTTACTTTTCAGAAGCTCAACCTTTGGTGATGAGAACGATTTTAAGACAAAAAATAAATTGATAACCATTAGTAGACGTAGTAAAATAGGTTGGCATGTTGGGTAATGGGTTTAAATGGTTATGGGTCACCCTGGAAATTTTATAACAGTATCAACGGGTTCAGTTGGGTTGATCGACCTTTCTATAAACTATACTACTAACCAACCTTCTCTTTTGTACCGGCACTCCCGACAACATAGCATCCTGACAACTTCGCAAACTGTCCAACAAGCTGACCAACTGCACCTGAAGCAGCTGAAACAAAGACATACTCTCCTTTCTTTGGAGCACAAATCTCGTAGAAACCAGCATAAGCAGTCATACCAGGCATACCTAGAAACAATCCAAATGAAATAGTTCAGGATAAAAAGGTCATAAACAGGCAGGTCGGATGGCTGGTAACAGGTCGAGTCGAGTTAGGATGCATGACTTCAACACTTTTTGTAACTTCAATGCTAATATAAGTTCTTAATATCATATTTCTGAACGTTTTATGTATTAGAAATAGACCTCAAAAATCTGTCAATCGATTTGACTAGTTAGACCCTTTGTGAATAATACATAAGTCCATTGGGGCAATGTGAAATTGGCCTAATATAGAAGCTCCTCGTGTACCTTAACAAGATGACTTTAAACAAAGAAAAACATACCAAGAATTCCAGTATAATACGAAAGAGGTACATCGGTATGTTGAATCTTGAATAGATTCTCAGTAGCAGTGATTATGCTGTATTCCTCCCATCCGGTCCATCCCCAAATAAGATCATCTTTCTTGAAGTCTGAATGCCCGGAATCAAGAACTTTAGCAACCCCGTATCCTGTTAAAGGCTGCACATCTTAATAGTAAGTTACTGATATATGTAAGTAAAACACGTGCACCAAAGCCTCACAGATATGCTAGACTCCCTTTACCCTTTTGCTAAGAGACAGTTGATATTAAGGTAATATCGTTGGTTTTTAATATTAGAAATAAACTCATCTAACTATGACTTTCGAAAGATTTACTTGATATAATTGTCACTAGTGTAAAGGAAGTGAAGTTGCACCTAACAAACAAAGAAAAATTGTGTAATAAATAGATTGATGAAGATAAAGTTACTGACTGAACCAGGAGTGTAGGGTGCAAATCCTTTCTCGGTCATAAAAGCACGCAAGTATGGATCACATGAGAGATAAAGGTTCTTGACGAGGACACCATTAAAACCTTCAGGAAGCTTCAGTTGGATGGTGGCGGAAGTACTGAAAAGCATGTCGGATTCCTTAGGAAAGCCATTAACATAATCCTGAAATATTATCTGTTTGTTCCTCACTTCTTCCATTTGGGTGAAAAAATGTTCTTGAACTGAAG
The DNA here is from genome assembly GCA_030686995.1 of Artemisia argyi. Lineage (NCBI taxonomy): Eukaryota > Viridiplantae > Streptophyta > Magnoliopsida > Asterales > Asteraceae > Artemisia > Artemisia argyi. The sequence goes on along the minus strand of JARVZY010005677.1, from coordinate 3,697 downwards.
AATGAGCAGCAGTATCGTATACTGATTATGATGCGAGTTAGTGAGAAAGAGCAAACATTCAAAACCGGAATAAAAAATGTTGACTGACCCAGAATAAAACTACTGTAAAACACTAGTTTTCAGAAAGATTTTTTTTTTTTTTTTTTTTTTTTTTTTTTTTTTGAACTCCTAGTGATAGATCCAAAAACTATTTACACAGGTTACATCAGAGACTGTAATGATGGATTGGGCGCAAACACTTTTTTCGTCTATTTTTTAAAAAATATTGATTACAAAAACAACGGTGTTATAATTATAATCTAAATCTTTGAAATAAAACAACTCAGGAATGTGCTATATATGAACTCCTTCTTTACCCGACATTCATTTCTCCGTAATTTCTTTAATATTTTACCCACTTGTAATTAAACAGAATTAAATGCGCGAAAAATCTTTGCAGTTTCTAGCCTAGAATAACTATAGACAAGGCCAATATCAATAAAAAAGTTTTCAACATAGTTTAATAATTCAGTTAACTGCAACCAATATCAATAAACACTAACAATATAATTAAACAAACAGTAACTAATAAAAAAAACAAGAAATTTTTTGATAAGAAAGATAAGTGATACCTTAATAATGAGTGTAGAGATTAGTATTCTGTGAGTGAATAACATAAGATCATATGTATATATAGATTTTTCTAAATTCCATCCCAGGCAAGGCTATGTGATCAATGAGTTAGCAATGATGTCATCAATGACATCACTCATTCCATTTTTACAGCTTTAAAATGAAAGCTTGTGATGTTTTTGTTAACCTGAACACAAGAACTATAATTAAATAACTACTTGCAACATGCATATATTGAGGCAAGGTCACACCTGACATCACATATTTCCATATTGTATTAAGTATTAGAACTTGCACAAATTTATTCTATGCAATCCCACTCCCTTTTACCAAAATCAAACCAAAAAAGTATTCATAGCAACACCATTTAGCCTAAAGACAGATCATTCATGAGCTACGACCACCACTTGCTTCCCAACGTTTTTTCCAGAATACAGACCAATCAAAGCTGCAGGTGCATTCTCGAGCCCTTCTACAATGTCTTCTATGTAATTTATGGTGCCATTTTTAATTAGGGGTATAATCATTTCTAGATACTTTGGGTACTTGTGATAGTGATCAAACACAATGAACCCTTTCATGGTCACACGTTTTGTTACGAGGGTGAAGAGGTTACGCACTCCCTCAGATTGCTCCAAATTGTACTGTGAGATCATCCCGCAAACTGAAATTCGGCCATTTAGTCTCATGTTCAAGAGTACTGCATCCAACATCTTTCCACCAACATTCTCAAAGTAAATATCAATTCCTTCGGGAAAGTACCTGAAACATAAAAAGAACCATCTTAAAAAACTAGAGATGTTAAATCAAACATATTTATATGGAAGCAAGTCACTTTTATTGTATTCTATGGATAATGGGTAAAAATGGTCAAATGTTACCAAAAAAAACTATTGAACGAGTCAAACGGATCAAATGGTTAAACATGATAAAATTTGCCTAACGTGTAATAAAAAACTTACATAGTTGCAGCCTCATAATAATCTAATTTTTTTATATATAATATTGGACAAAAAAACTGGTTGACAGGTCGACCTAACCTGAACCGTTTTGACCCACACTAAAAAACTACATATTTTGACTTAACCCGTTTTGACCCATTACAGAACCCACTTGTTTATCCACTCCTACAATTAACTAATCTCATAATTGTTTTGCTTTATTTTGAATGATAACTATGGATCAAACAAACCTCTTCAGAGCCACATCCAGATCTTGCTCTTCCTTGTAATTAAAAGCTTCATCGAATCCAAATTTGTTCTTCAGCAAATCAACCTTGGGTGATGAAGCACACACAAAAACGAATCAAGACGAAAGAAAACGATAATTTTCAGGTTTGAAACATCAGGACGAAATACTTAAGGTGTCCGTGTCATACATTGCCAAGCAGAAAATGGAATCATAAGCTAACGTAACTAATTTTTATAGTGGAGATAAATGGACATAAGCCCATTAATCATATAAGTATAAAGTATGCTAAAATGTCAAAAGCACGAACCTTTTCCTTAGTACCAGCACTCCCAACAACATAGCATCCTGACAGCTTAGCAAACTGACCAACCAGCTGTCCAACTGCACCAGAAGCAGCCGAAACAAAGACATACTCTCCTTTCTTTGGAGTACATATATCATAGAAACCAGCATAAGCTGTCATACCAGGCATACCTAGATAAAAATCAAAAGAAAAAAAAAAATAACAATAATAAAATAATGATAAATAAAAAAATCAGAAGTTAAACACAAGGTCTTAAAACAACCTCTTCTATACTTCTACATTTAGAACAGTCATTTGAAGTATACAAAAATACTCTTCAATGATGAAAAAGTATGACAATCTCGTAAACCAAATGCAATTTAATCAATTATTCGAGATATGCAAAATCTTATGCACTGAATGCTGTTTATTAAGACCTGTCCCGATCTGACTGATTGGGTACAAGGCTCTCACAGATAGACGATATTCATTATATGAGATATCATAGTTCAGACCATCCTTAGTTATATTAGTAATAATTTCTTATCTTATATGAAAGTGCCAATCATTAAGAATTCCCCTGCAGTATGAAGCAGCTTAATACATATAAGATCAAGTGCCAGCGTGTGTGTGGCAGTGTGAAACTGGCCTAATAATGAGGCTCCTTGTGTATTTTACAAGGTTATAAAACAACCAGAAATGACCAAAAGCACTTTAAACAGAAATCATACCAAGAATTCCGGTGTAATAAGAAAGAGGCACATCGGTATGTTCAATCTTGAATAGACCCTCAGGAGCATTGATGATGCTGTACTCCTCCCATCCTGTGAATCCCCAAATTAGGTCGCCTTTCTTAAAGTTTGCATGCCCAGATTCAAGAACTTTAGCTACTCCATATCCTGTTAGAGGCTGTAAGGTAGTAAAGATTAAATCAGATACGGCTTCCACAATAGTAATTCATTTGACCAAATGTCAAAACATTATCTCCAACTTTGAAACAAAAGTGTAGTGAATACTCGTAATTCATATACTATGCTATTTAGAAGACTAAAAGCACCTCCCAATTGCGCAAAACAGAAGTAGACACTCAATATGTGACTATCCTAAAAAGAGGCACATAAACTAACATTCAGCATACGTTTAGTTTATAAATTTGTGACGTGTTATTGCTAACCTCAACTGATCCAAAGCAATTATAAATGTTCATTGTTTAAACATAGTTTTTTATATAATAATAGAGTTCTTTGCCATTCACTCTAGTATGTGTTGTAGCCATTTGACTTTTTGTCACTGTCAATCCTAAAAAATAATACTGTAGATATCATATGACATATGAGAACTTTTAAACACAGTTTAATTGGTCAAAATCCATACAATTAATATTCCAACTACACAAAGATTTTCACAAATGCATACAACCCTTTTGAGTGCCGACTAACCATTCACCAAGTACCTAGCCAGACAATGAGCACATGTTACTGGAGTTGGGACTGAAACCAGACCTTTTAGTGAAACTAATTTCGACTGACTAGTGTCCACACACTTTTATGGTCAGCTACAACAACATTGATTTTGATTACTAGTATTATTTAATTAGTTTAGGTTATAATT
>JARVZY010005676.1:0-28955 GCA_030686995.1 Artemisia argyi | reverse complement strand
TTGATTTTGGGCTAATTTTGATATTTGGTACATGTGAATAGTGTATATTAAAAATGAAAATGTAGGGGATATATGGATTTTTTTTTAGATAAAAAAAAAATATAAATGTCGGTCACCTTACTATGCCTAAAAGGTCGCATGTAGGTCAGAAAATTTAAAGGTGATTATGCAGAAAAAAAGAATCAAGATTTGTGTTTGTGGTAGCTTCGGTTACCAATAAATGAAATTATAATACTGCTTTTTTTTATTTTTGTATGGGTCTCAATACCGAATTCAATGATGTATGGGGAGGTTGAGATGTAGACAGTCTTACCCCTACCTAAGGTAGAGAGGCTGCTTCCAGTTCTATCTAAGATAGGAAAGGACCTCCGGCCTTTTGTAGGGGTGAGGATCGAACCATTGACCTCTAGGTTAAGATGCGCGGGGTTTTTCAACTGATTCAACCCTTAAATTATTGTTAATTGTAAATTAATAGTTAAAAAAATATGGCTGCATAACATCACATCAGGGTACCCGCAGCCGCATCGCAAGGGTACCCTGCTAGTTATGCATAAGGTTTGAAGCAGAATACAGATAACTTAACCGGCAAGTATCTTGAGTTTGAGTTCGAGATGCATTTTAGATTTTTGTGTTGCATGACTTGGTGAAATATTTTTATCTTATATGTTAAATGCTTCTTACTAATATAAATAATAATCTTAAAATGATAAATATTGTTTTGATATCAGCAAAATAAATTAATTTGAAGTTATTAGATTAGCGCAAAATTTTAGTGCTATACATTGCAGCAAACTTTTTTTTTAGTATAAGCATATTCTATAAAGATTCTTATTTTGCACTGTAATAATGCAAAATTATAGTGCACACTAAGGATGAGCAAAAGAACCAAAGTGCCAGACCGGACCCAGAACCAGACCAGAACCATGAAGAACCGAACTGGAACCAGAACCAAAAGTTCCAGTTCCGGTTCTTGATTTTGAGAATTTTCGGTTCTTGGACCGGTTCGGTTCGGGTTCCACCGGTTCTTGATTCCAGAACCAAAGATCCAATAATTAAAAAAATATGTAATTTTTTTACTTCTTATCAAAATATCAAATCCTACGTGGCATTAAAAAAACCTACTAGCGTACTTTTAGAAAAATCAAGCCAAACACTCTCTTAATCTTTATTTCATTGAAACATCTACAAATCAATATTTAATCTAAACCTAATAATATTCCAAGATCATTCAACATTCAAAACTCACATAAACAACTATCATCATTATCAAAACAATCGAAGTAAGTTTTATATTAGATTTTTATTCTCATTCGATTAGCTTTTACATGTTCATCATGCTAAAATTTGTTGGTGATTTTACATCACCAATATGATTTAAGTGTAATGGATTGACTTAGTTGACCAATGTGTAATAATGATAAATGTTCAACAAGTCGGGGTTGTGCGGAGTGCACACTTGTATGATGATATTGTGATTATCGCCCCGGGTAGCGGGGTTCCAGGGGGCAGCCCCTGGTAGCAGGGTCCAAGGGGCAGCGCACCTGGCTGGGGTCGAGTTGAAAAAAATTTTATTTGGTATAAAGTGCTATGTTAAAAACGCACTTAAAAATAAAATTCCTGTTATTTTGGACATATATTTCGCTTGTTACTTTAACTGGTTTGACGGTTGTTATAACTGTATAGCAGTTGTAACCGTTTTCCAGTTTTGGTTGGTCATATTCTATTCTCTGGTTTTGGTTCTAGTTCATAACATCAAAACATATTCACATTTCGAAAAATATGAGTTTTATCCGATTAAAGATTTCGATAGAACCATCGAAATACTTCAATCTGAAAGTGTTTACACGACTCTCACATTACCGTGATCCAAATAACTCTAACAAATAGCATTTTTATCAATAATTTGTTTATTAAAAACGATGAGGTTGTCAAGGATATGTAAGAACAATTAAATAAACTAACCAGAAGAGACAAAGAGAAACAAAATGGGGAACTATAAATGGTCTTAGTTATTTTGATAGATAAAGTTTTAAGTTATTATTTTGTTTTCCGGATTGTTTTGCGTTATTGTTTTGTTAAAAATATGAACAAGTGAAACTATAGAATGGTTGTTTATTTGAGTTTATGGTTTACTTGTCAATTGTTATTTGTTTAAACGTAAATGGTTGCAAATTCTTATAAAGTTTATTTTATTATTATTATTATTATTATTATTATTATTATTATTATTATTATTATTATTATTATTATTATTATTATTATTATTATTATTATTTTTGTGTTTTTTACTAGCTTAATTCATTGATGTATGAGGTTATTTTATTTTTTCTTCAGAAAAGCAATTCCTATGCGGGTAGACCTAAAGAACCAGAATCGGAACTGAAACTGGAACCGGAACTGGAACTGGAACCGGAACCGGAACCAAAAACTATATTTGGTTTGGTTCTCGATTCCGACTTTTCAGAAAAATTGATTCTCGGATACACCAGTTCCAGTTCTGGTTCGAGAACCACGCTCATCCCTAGTACATGGAGATGCTCTTAGGGTGTTGGCATTGTACACGTTATAGCACGGCACGTGAAGCATCACACACGATAGCACCACCGCCTTGCCTACGTGATGCAACACGGGATGGATTTTGGGTGAAAGAATCACGCACGGGAAAAGCTAAATATGTGAACGTTAGAAAGCTAAATTTGACCGTTTGAGCCAAACGTTTTTTTCTTTTTTTATTTATTTATTTATTTTTAGTATCAACTCAACTTTTTATAATTAAACACACATACACAACAAAAAAATATACCAAACCACAAATCCTTTAAATATCAATTCATTTTTTAAAAAACTCAATCATATGGAGCATAAAAGAATTGGTTCGACTATATTATTAGATAAGTCGTTTGAGTGGTCTAACGATAGTAGTATCGAGGTTTTTATGAACGCGATTGAGGAAGATGATACGGCAACGTCGAAACAAAAATCAGTAAACAGCAATCGGGTCAAAGCTTCAGAAAGATTGCATTGTGATTATTTTTGTGACGATCTGAAATTCGACGATGATTTTTTTGAAGATAGGTATCGTATGCCTAAACATTTATTTATAAAAGCCACGCATACTGTTGTGTCTAGATACGAGTATTTTTAAGAAGGTTATGATGCATTGAAAAAAATGTTAGGAATTATTTAATGACATAGAGTCATTTCTGCTGTTAGTGTATTAGTGGTTCCTGCTGGCAGGTATATAGTTCCTGCTGGTATGGATTCTGCTGCTAGTAGAATATAGTTTCTGCTGGTATTGTGTTTCTACGGGTAATAGAATTAGTAAACCCGTATGATTAGAAGTTAAGGATATGCATTAGTTATATTAGGAAGTGATTATGTATACTTCTTCTACACGTTTTGTATTAGGGTTTCTTACATTATAAAAGAAACTCACGACAAAGGTTCATAGACACTTTACACCTTTGAATACATTGAAAAACACTTTCATAGTTAGTAATATAGATTCATAGAGGATCATTATTTAGTTATTCTTCTAAATCTTGACAAGTCCTGAACACAAACTAAATTGCACATTGTTAGATGCCAAGTCTATGAAAGTTATAGAGTTAATTGATTTAATTCTTTATGTATGCTTTGCATAAATTAAAACCTAAATACCAAGACCCGCAGTTTGATTTGACGATATGTGTTTAAGATGCGATGGAATTAGAAAACAGAAAACTAATGTATAGACAGATTTTTTGTAGATCAATTGGCTGTTGGGTCACTGAATTCCCAATCTTTCTCTAACAAGGATTTGAACGTAAAATCCCCTAAGTGTAAACAAGTCACTGAGTGAACAGTAACTCAGTGAGTCATCTTCAGGATGCTAAGACCGAGCCTAAGAAGAAAGGTTCTCCATTCAGTGAGGCGGAACTCAGTGAAGTGTGATCTAAGCCAAGAAGAAGGTGATGGGTTCAGTGAGGATGACAATAACTCACTGAACCCCATGACTCCTCAACAACTTCATAGTACTGAAGACTGATGACTAGAAGACAGAAGTTTTGGCGGGACTGGGCCGGAAAGTCTGAGCTGCTTTATTAAAGTGCTTTATCACTTTAATGTCAAACTTTCCCAAAATGGTTAAAACCAGTCTGTCATCAGAAAGTGCCTTTTGGACTTAACTCAATGAAGGTTTCTTGCCAGAAGAATAATGTCTTTCAAGATATTGTTAAGGAAGCTTTATGTCCAATGTATAATTTGTTGTTCTATACTTGTGTATAAATAAGAAGCATATGTGAGGAGTAAAAGTTGACAAGTTTGTTCAATTAATGCAAAGCATTCACAACCCACTTTTACTCCTCCAAAGAACAACGCAAGCCCCCGAGATAGCTCAGTGGGTAATTTAAGTTGTCACTCAACATAGATTGAGTTTAGTGAGGAGTCCATACAATACTTGTCGTTTTCAATCCCAAGTGTTATTCCGCAAACACTTGGGTACGATTTTTTTTATTAACTTCTAATAAAGAATTAAACGTTGGAAAATATTGTCTCTTATCTTTACGTACTTTATTGTTAATCATTTTATACATCTTTGTTTAAAGTCATACAACTTGGTTACTTTAGCTTCTTAGTTACTGATAACCAAGTAAAAGGGACCAACAAGTGGTATTAGAGCCTCTGATTTGTAAAACTTTAACCTGTTTTCAAAACTTAAGAGTGCTCAAGTTTTTTTTAAAATCAAGATCCCACTATGACTGACATAGATGTTCCCTAGCTTGTCGACAAAAAGGGTGGAAGTTATTCAGCAACTGCCCCTCGACTAGAAGCTGGCAAATTTAATAAGTGGAAAAAGCGAATGCTTTGCTACTTAACTGGGATGGAACCATATTACATTAAATTGATTAATGATGGTTCATATGTCCCAACAACTGCCCAAGGTTTAATTAAACCTGAAGCTCAGTGGACCCCAGATGAAAGGAGGGTGGTCAATCAAGACCAGTGCCTGAAAAGCATCATTATATCATGCCTTCCTAATGATATAATGGAATCAGTGATCAACTGTCCCACTGCCCAGCAGACATGGACTGACCTGGTTCATAGCTATGAAGGGCCTTCTGATACCAAAGAGAATAGAATCATGGACCTGAAGCTTGAATTCAACACCTTCAGGGCCAAGGATTCTGAAAGTCTCTCTGAGACTTATACTCGGTATAAGACCCTCCTGAATGAGCTGACCAATGATGGTGTTATACTGTCAAAACATGAAATCAATGTTGGTTTTGTCAACAGTCTCCCTGAGAAATGGTTAAACTTCTCTCAGGGATTGAGAAATGTAAACCACATTCAGAACCTTGAGCTCCCTGCCATCTATGGGAAGTTTGTCTATGAAGATAATCTTATCACCAGGAGATACCCTGGTAAAGCTCAGGAGACCAAAAAGGCCTTGACAATTACACCCATATCAACTGCTTTCTATTCAAAAGGAGTTGCGCAGGATTTTCAGGATGTATCTGATGATGAGGTTGACCAAAGAACCAGTGAGGAGTATCTTAATGATATTCAAATTGAATTTCATGAAAGAGCACTCCTTGCTAATTCTAAAAGGTTTTTTAAGAAAAACAAATTTCCTTCTAAAGCAAATGACAACACTGAATGCTTTAAATGTGGCAAAATGGGGCATTTTGCTAAAGATTGTTTTTCAAAAACAACCTCAGAACCATCTTTCAAATTTTTAGGAAATAACTCTTTTTCAGGCCCCAGCAAATTTCAACCAAAAATGCTTCAGTCTAGTCAAAGATTTGAAAAAGTCCCTCAAATTGACTTTGAAGCAAAGTACAGAAAGGCAAAAGCTAAACTTGCCCTTCTTGAATCATCCTCAACAGTCTCTCAGCCTCCTCAAGTTCCAAAGCCTACTCAAGCCAAGAACAAAGGGCTTGTTGCTGAAACATATGACTGGGATGAGGTTGAAGTGTCCTCTGATGATGATGAAGTTCACATCAGTGCCCTGATGGCTCTGTCAGAAGACAACAAACTTGCTGTGGGGAAGAGTCATGCAAGAAATGGTGAATGGGTCAACATCACTATGAGAAAGGTAAATCTTTTACTTTTGATGGATGATAATGATGATTGAAAATCTTACTTAGACTATATTAATGTTGATCTTAAGTATGTTGAAGAGCAAAGACTTAATTTGTTTTCAAAATTTAACAAATTGAGTTTTGAATTAAATCATTGTAGAGATGAATTACTTGCCTTAAAACAAGCCAAGCTTGAAAGTGTTACACTTCAAATTCAAAACTCTGAACTTGTAAAACAAAATCAAGCTCTTCAGGAAGAACTTAAGAAAGAAAAGGAAATTATTTGGAAATGGACTCAGAAAAACCCTAAACTTTATGAAACACTGAGTCTCTCACCCAACCCCAAAAAGGCTGGTCTGGGTGATGATCAACTCACTGAAGTTTCTGGGGAGAGTAGCCATTCTACAACTTTTCTATTAACCAACATACTCTCTAGCAAAGAACTAGCTCCCAAACCCAGTGATTGGATTGAACGAAACAATCCTGATAGTAAATTGCCAAATTTTAACACTGGAAGAATCCTGGAGCCTGAAAGTCAGGCTATCAAGGAGCTGCTAGGAGTCACTGATGAACTTGGTCCTACTGAGTCCATCACTTAGTCTAAGTCTGATTCACCACTCCCTCCACTGAAACAACTTCAGGGAGCAGAACCCAATTCTGACCTTGCACCATTAGTCTTTCAACCACATTCTCATAAAGAGAAATCAGGGTTAGGAAGGACTATTCTGAAAAGACCTACTCCTGCACCCACTGAACACCAAAAACCTTCAGTAACTACTGAAGTGAAGCCTGAAAGCACTGACTCAAAGGTTGATCAGCTTGCTGAACTTGTCAGGATGCTGAGTGAGAAAATTGAGTCTACTGAGAAAAACTCTGACTCAAAATCTACAATGCCCTCAGTATCCTCAGGTTCTTCCAAACCAAAAACCACACCCAGACCCTCAAGGAGATATGAACTGTGCAATTATCCAAATCACAGCACTGATAAATGCTACAGAGTCATGTTTTGTATGATATGCAAATAAGAGGACCACAGAACTTGTGATCACATCCCCACACTGCTTCTTTAAAAGCAAGGGGTCTATACAAAACCCAAGGCTATCAGTATGCTACACCTTCCAAACAAAGACGGAAGGCTAAGCCTTTCTCACCATGTCCTCACTATGGTTTCAATGATCATCTTCCTGATGATTGTATGATGAAAGAATGCTGTGACATCTATGGAGATCCCTCCCATGAAACCAGGGGACATGACAAAGTGATTCAGTCCAGAAGGAAAAACCAAACCAACACTTCTCAGTCACCTGAGGCATCAACCTCCACAAAATGTAAAACATGTGAAAGCTCAGGTCACACAACTTCAGACCATGATTCATTGACTGAGTTCAAAAAGTCCCTGAGGACTAAGCCCACTAGAAAGTGGGTCAACAAGAAAAACTAACCCAGTTTACTGTTTGTGCAGAAACACATCAAGGATCCTACTTGGCATCTAGATAGTGGACGCTCCAGAAGTATGACTGGTGTGAAAAGTTTTCTGCACAAATATGTGGAAGAACCAGGACCCAAAGTAGTATTTAGTGATAACTCATCAGCTCCCACTGAAGGTTATGGTTCAGTAAACTGCAATGGTATAGTTTTTACAAGAATAGCTTATGTTAATGGTCTCAAGTACAACCTGATAAGTGTTTCCCAACTATGTGATGTCAAATACATAGTTCAATTTAATGACAAGAGAGGGACCATCTTTAATGCCAATAAGGAAGTTGTGTTGATTGCCCCCAGGAGGGATGATGTATATGTCCTTGACATGTCATCCCTGACTCAGAATGGGACTTGCCTATTCTCAAAGGCAAGTGAGACAATCAACTGGCTATGGCATAGGAGACTCTCTCATCTCAACTTCAAGAACATCAACAACCTGGCCAAACAGAACAAAGTTATGGGCCTTCCATCCCTGGTGTATACCAAAGACAAGCCTTGTTCTGCTTGTGAAAAAGGAAAACACCACAGGGCATCATTCAAAACCAAACAAACCTTTTCCATCAAAAGCTGCCTACATCTCCTTCATATGGACCTTTTTGGACCTGTCAGTCCAATGTCCATTCACCATGAGAAGTATACTCTGGTCATAGTGGATGAATACTCAAGATATACTTGGGTTTACTTCCTGACCAAAAAGAGTCAGGCAGCTGAAACAATCATGTCATTTTTCAGAAACATTGAAAATCAAAATGATGTCAAAGTTAAACAGATCAGGACTGACAATGGCACTGAATTCAAAAACCAAGACCTTGAGTGTTTTTGTGATGAGAAAGGAATTTCTCAAAATTTCACTTCTCCCTATACTCCTGAACAAAATGGAGTAGCTGAAAGGAGAAATAGAACACTCATTGAGGCAGCAAGAACAATGTTGAATGGCTCAGTCCTCTCAAAACATTTTTGGACCGAGGCAGTTAAAACAGCCTGCTACACTCAAAACAGGTCAATCATTGTGAAAAGGCATAATAAGACTCCTTATGAGATATTCAAAGGAAGGATTCCTGGCATCAGCTATTTTCATGTATTTGGGTGTCCTGTGTTTATACATAATCACAAGGATCACTTAGGTAAATTTGATGCCAAAGCTAATGATGGATACTTCCTGGGATATTCCTTGGTTTCTAAAGCCTTCAGGGTGTTCAACACAAGGAGACAACAAACTGAGGAAACCTATCACATTACTGTTGATGAGAGCACTGAATCCATCAGGTTCTCAAATTCCTCAGTAGATGAAATTGGTATTGATGACTCATCAAGATATCCTCCTGATGAGTATAATCCTGAGAACAATCCCTCAACCCAATACCAAGCTGATGCTGATGTCTCCTATTACATCATCCCTCACAACCTACCCCAACCACCTATCAGTGAGTTCATAGAAACTCAGCCTGTCTCAAATGAGACTGACACCACTGAACAAATTGTTTAGGAACCCTCAGAACAAATTGTTCCTACAGTTTTCACTGAAGCACATATTGATGAGTTACCTCATGTTCCTGAGTCTGAACCTAATCAGGCTCCTACAAGCTCAAATTCCTATCCCAAACCCTAGGATAGCTGGACTAGATCCAAAATCATTGAGCTTGTGAACATCATTGGTGAACCCGCTGAAGGCATGCTCACAAGAAGCAAGGCTGCAAAACTCAAGGCTGCCACTGCCAATATATGTCTTTATGCTGACTATCTCTCAGAGATTGAGCCTAAAAATGTCAAAGAAGCCCTGACTTATGAAAGTTGGGTTCAGGCCATGAGAGATGAATTGGAACAATTTGACAGAAATGATGTCATGACCCTTGTTGAATGCCCCAGGGTGTTTTAATCATTGGTATGAAATGGGTCTTTAAGAACAAGACCGATGAAAATGGCACAGTCATCAAAAACAAAGCAAGACTGATTGCCAAAGGATATAATCAACAGGAAGGTATAGACTATGAAGAAACCTTTGCACCTGTTGCAAGAATGGAATCCATCAGGATCTTCCTTGCCTATGCAACTTACATGAACTTTAAAGTTTACCAAATGGATGTTAAAAGTGCATTCCTGAATGGTAACATCAAAGAAGATGTTTATGTGCAACAGCCTCCTGGTTTCGAAAGTAGTGAATACCCCAACCATGTCTACAAGCTTAACAAAGCCCTTTATGGACTGAAACAAGCACCCAGGGCATGGTATGAAACTCTTTCATCCTTCCTGATCCAAAACAAGTTTGTCAGAGGAAGAATTGACAACACACTGTTCATCTACAGAACAAACGATGATGTCATTCTTGTCCAAGTATATGTTGATGACATCATCTTTGGCTCAACAAGTTACAAACTTTGCAAACAGTTTGAGAAACAAGTTTGTCTGGAAAAACTTGGTCCTACTTCCTGGAAAATCCTACAAAACTTCATTATGACTCAATACAAGCATTTGACTCTAACAAATACGAATATACATGTTCATTTATTATTGTGGAGAATCATGATCGGTTTGTTTCTTAAAAACATATTTGGGGTTTCCCCTTACACTTATCTTTTGCAAAAATACTTCTAGGTGGAGTTAAGACTAGGCCAAAACAACAAAGTAAAGTATTTCCACTATTTAATTTAGAAACATGATCAACCAACAATAAAAATAAAGCATGCATACGGAAACAAATAAAATCAAAGAAACAAACAAACAAACAAACAAATAAAAACACACAAAACATGGGTTGCCTCCCAAGAAGCACTTGTTTTTGTTCGAGTCACGAGCCTGACTCTACCCTTATTTAATGGAAATAGGGGAGGTTTTCCCTACACTTAGGATTAAGTGTGGGTGAAAGTAGCGATACACACCCTTAGGGTGAAAATATGCCATATGAGGTAAGAGTGGTGGATGAATTATATGCTCAAAGGGGTGTGCTCCTATCATCATAACCTTAACAAATTCAATCGGGTTAATGGGTAGATTAAGATTTTCTCCTAGAAAGGGATCATTTTCTATCATCTTCAAGAGACTACTAGTTTGGGATCCATCTTGACCTAATAAACCCGGTTTAAACCCATAATGTTTCTTGTGATCAATCATAAATGGGTGATGTAAGCATGTAAGGCCATTTTCCACTCCTATATTGGCTTCCTCTCTACAAGGCTTAGAGTCCATTGCCTTTATCCTAAGACTACCCGGACTACATGGGTTAATGGGTGGGTCGGCTCCTCTTTTGTCTCCTAGATGTATATCTAAGGATGGAGAGTTGTGTGAAGATTGAGGTTCCGGTTCATCAACACTAGGTAATTCCCTAGAACTAAGAGTAAGGTTATCACTACAAGTATTCAAACCTATATCCTCTAGTGGTGTTTGGTACAAGGGTTCTACCTCTATTGGGGCTCCTATAGTCTCTTCTACTTCTTCTGGGTAAGTTACGGGTGGTATGTGTGCCTCAAATGATGGCAGGACTTGTAGGGTACTCAGTGAGCTTATGTTATTTACTTCATCATTCCCTATGTCACGATCACTTATATCCTCAACATGTGTTTTATTATAATCTAACCCTAAAATTTTCCCAAGTATCTCACGTGCTTCTCTAGGCATCTCAACTTCTATATCTGAATCATAAGGATCATCCTCAATATTCTGACTGCTATATACAAATTGCCCAAAAGATTCTTCATCTGTTTCTTGAGATTCATCAGCATTGATCATAAAACCTAGGTCTTTCTGATCATTGTGATCATGTTCGGCTACATCCTCCATCACATCAAGGTCACCTATGAGTTCATCCTGTATTATGGTAGTGCCTAACCATGACATGCAGCTAGGTGGCTCATACGAAACTATCCTAGGCGAAGGTTTATATGGTGCATAGGTTTCACTAAGTAAGGCATTTTGAGGGGTTGATGGAGCTCCTAAGGTGAATTCTTTAAAAGTCTTATGCCCTTGGCCTCTTTTCTCAAGGTACTCAATAAAATCAATATAAGATCCTGTCCTCCTCATTTCATACGTCCATCTTGGTATATCCAAACTGGTGTAATTATATTTTTTCTGGTAAAACTCTAGTGTCGGACTTGGTGGATTCGCGTTCTCCATAATGGCTAACGAAATAGTCAATGGAAAGGTTTTTACAAACAAAGACACAAAGAAAAGATAGACTAAGGAGAACCTAAAAATAAAAATAAAATCTTACTAGAAAGGAATCTAGCAAGTAGACCTAATAAAAAGAAATTCTAACCTAGACAATAACTATTCCCCGGGCTGCGGCGCCAAAAACTTGATGCGTGGGAATCGCAACAGGCTTTACCTCTCGAGGGATCTCGAGAAGCTTACAACCCCCACCAAGCAGTGTACCTGATCGTTGTAGTATAGTATAGTGACAAGTACCAGGGGGATTGATCGTTCAGCTTAGGAATAGTGTCGCTAGGATTAGAAAGCCTAAATACTAGTTCTAAAGGTGAGGGATGATTATTTTTGTGTTTTTATATTTTATAGAAAGCAAGTAAAAATCTCGGGTTTTGGAAGAGTGGGCGGAATTAGTTGCGATTCAACTAACCCAAAAACTAAGATGCAATCAAAATAAAATACTAGAAAATGAAAATAAACTAATTTATACTAAGGTTGTGAGCAGTAATTGGAGAAAATGTGTTTACTTAGATTTCACTACTCCCTAGATATCTTTTACATGTTAATTACTTGTTATAATTGCATGGATGACGGATCGTATTCCTTAATACCATTCATGGGGTGGCATACATAACTCCCCAATTCTATGAGCTCTTATCTCCTCCTACACCATGCCCAGCACAACTATAGGGATTGTAAACAGTGGCTCATGCATTAAATACAACCAATAAAGACCTAGTACGTCTCGGTTCATGTTTCTTAAGACTTTCAAGCATGTTACCATTTGGAGATCTGCCAGTTTTCTTAAGCCTAACATATAAATCATTCGTCCAAGACAAGAATGAACAAGTAATCAACACATACTCAATATCTAGGTTTCATTAGATCTAAGCAAACACAAAAGAGATCTAGCCTAGCATAATGGAATTGAGACAAGAACAAGATATAGACAACCAACACATAGACATATTGATTGAATTAGAAGAACACTTATCTCAATTACAATGCAAGGTATCAAGGGTTTGGAACCCTTGAAAAACCTGTAAAAGTTGCACCAAAATCGTACTTAGGGTTTCTCCAAAACTTCTCTCTTTAAATGTGAAAAATTAGAAAACTATATATAGAAAAACAGGTCTGACGGCGTCAAGAGTAATCTTGTGACGCCGTCACCTCGCCGCCAAAACTCTCCTCGGACTGCCTAGATCTACTTCTGACGCCGTCAAGACTTAGACACTTCCAGGCCGTCATGACTCTTTTACTCTTGACGCCCTTCTCACGTGACGCCGTCAAAACTCTACTGGGTCGTCATGGAAATTCATGAAATTTGCTCTTGACGCCGTCAAGGTTTTGCTCTTGACGCCGTCACCTACTGTTCCCAGCATGGAAAATTAAGACTTTGGCGTTTTCTTCATTTTTATGCTCCAAAAACGTCCGAATTGCTTCCTTTTCCAGATTTCTCTCCCAAAGTACCTAAAATCACAAAAGGAACGATTTAGGGCAATATTTGATCAAATAAAGTCGGGTTCGGGCTTAAATGACCCCCTAAAAACGGATCATTTTTCGCCTCATCATATACCCTTACACTTGAGATTTGCTTGTCTTCAAGCAAATACGCTTTTATTCTACTCAAAAGACAAGTTAGGGGTCATTTAACACTAATATAAAAGTAATTACAACAAATAATCGTTCCACTAAAGACCAATAGACAAGCACGGAGGTCATACACAAGCACCTCACAAATAGTGTTTAGATACTCACATCTCTCGGGTGTAATAAAGTGTAAATTACAATATGGAAACGGAAGATATCTCTCACTACCTGCCATAGCAAAATAGATTACCATAGGCTTGGGAAAGGATCAAACCTCCACCACATGGCGTAAGCACCTAGGATAAACTATCAAAGAGGTCTTTTAAAGGGTTGTACGTTAGGTGTAGGGATATGAAATACACGGTTTTGTTGGATAAAGGAAGTTTTACTGGTGGCGAGTTAACAATCTTGGTTAATTACATGTACAATATGGCGTTGCTAAGCCAAGACTAGACTCGACTTAAACTAATAAATGAAAAATAACAAAAACATAAAATAAACATAGAATGAAACGAGATGGTAGTCCGTATGTTTTTTTCTCTTTTTTTTTTTTTTTTTTTTTCTTTTTCTTGATTTTTCGATTTTTTTTTTTATTTTTTATTTTTTTGCATACACTCTTACCCTACCATCCAAAATAATACATCATAGGGAATGAGAATTCCCCTTACACTTAAATCTTTACATACTTTACAATAAACTAATCTAATGACTCGAATTAAGAAAATCAAAACACTTGGAGCACTTTTAAGATTAACGTACATATGGGGGTAATAAATGATGTTTTTCCCCATTACTCCATAAAATAAGTACTTTACCCATGAGTCCCAATCGTCCCAAAACAATATGTACAAGGATATGACTCGAATTAGCAACCATGTAATCAATTAGATAGTTAACTTATGGTTTAAACAAATAACAATAATGCACTAAAGATGAGTGCATACACGGAAGGCTAAGGCGATTTGGGTGTACATTTAAGTGGGGTGTAACAAATTCTTCCTTTAAGTAAAATGCTTAAAGTTAGAAACGAAAAGATAGGCTCGGAAGGGTGTACTAGGGGTTTCGTGTAAAAATGAGTACAACGCTAAGGGTGTGGGAAAAATTAATTGACCTAACTCTTGACTATAAAACTTTTGTCAAAGCCACTGGCCTTGACTACACCACGACCTTCACTGCCCAAACCCTCTGAGAAAGAGGTAAAGGAGGTCTTACTGGAATTAGGACCCTATGACAAAAATCACCCTGAGGTGACACCAGGGTCCCTATTATCCAAAGCCCCAATAATTAAGACCTGGTTCCCAGCTCCCTGGAGGATTCTAATGACTTTTGTCATTCAGGTTCTCTGGGAAAATAAATCCTCTACTGAGCAATTGAACACTACTCAGGCAATGATAGTGTTTTGTCTCATTGAGGGTAAAATGATTGACCTTGGAGAAATCATCTTCAGGGACCTCATAGCAAAGTTAGGGGGAAGTCTAGGCAAAAACACATGTCATATCCTAGATTTGTTTCCTGTGCCCTACAAGACTTGCTTGGGTCTGAGTATGATAAGCCTGACATAACAGGTTTTGAGCCTGATGTCCTACACAAGGCAAATTACTCTCGTGACCCTCTTGAGGTTACACCTGTCACCCTGACTATGTATATGCGTTCTGCTATCCAGGGTGACAATAAAGTTTCACCAATCCCCTCTCCCACCAAGAAGGTGAAGAGGAAGAAGGGACAGGGGTCCAGGAAGGTGGCTCAACCCAAGCCACTCGACACTGAGATCTCTGATCCCAAGCCTACCATGAGGCAACCACAACAGACCTTGACTGATGACACCATGAGAATAATTACCCAGTCACTAGGCCTGCAACAAAAGCCATCGGAGGGCACTGAGACATCACACTCAGTGTCCTCGGGCATACCCGTTTCCAAAGACTCTACTGTCATAAACAAGACAGTTGAGCCGAAACAAACCAAACCTTCACATCCTGCTAAAGGCTCTGGCAAATCACAACCAGAGTTTCAGGGAGTAAGGGATCCTAAATCCTCGGTGGGGCAGCACTACTCCACTGAGAATGGGGTCCACAAACATTCACATCCTGCCAAAGGCTCGGGTAAATCACAACCCAAGCATCAGGGAGTTAACGTTCCTAAATCTTCGACAGGCCAGAACAAGCCTGTTGGAAAGGGGGACATAACCACTCAGGTGCCTGATGAGGACATTCACAAAACAACGCTTTTGTCTGAGGGCACAAAAACTCATCCCAAAGACTCAGAGGGACACTTACAACCCGCTGATAGGGACACAACATTCACGACTCCTCAGGATGACATTGAGAAAAACCCATCAGTGTCTGAAGGGGTCACGGGGGACAAAGATTCAGAGGGAAATACACCACCCGCTGATATGGAACTCATAACCACTCCCGGAGGTGCGCATTACTTGGGAACTGGCCTTAAAGACCAGGTAGGTAAAACCCAACCTACCGGATTTGAGGGGTTAGGACCTGGCCAAAACGAAGGCAAATCTTCTTATGAAGAGGAGCCGGATAACCTCCACTTGTTGCAGATTACCTCCCTGGAAGATGCTCAGGCAGTCTTATTTTCTGATGATGAATTTAACAGTGACGAGGAAGTCTTCACGGCCGAAGATGATATGGAGGTTGAGGAGACAGTCCCTGAACCTGTTATTCAGTCTCCTCAAACCTCTAACCATGATAAAGATGAAACACATTCCGAGCCAGAAACCTCAGAAGACGCTCAAACTCCTCTCACTGAAAAAGCCTTCAAAAGATTCATCAAGAAAATGACTAATGTTTTGTACAGGGGGGTCATTGAAGAGGTGTTTGACATGCATACTGAGCAAGCAGTCCACTATCACCTCCTCAAAGATGCTGTTGAAGACTACAATGATGATGTCAGGGAGCAAAATTCCACTGTCTCTCACTCCCTGACACAAATGGCTTCTCATATCAATCAATTTTTGGAATCCCTAAAAGAACTGGCTACAGGGGTTAAGTCAGTTCAAGAATCAGTCAAAGATGATCCTGAGCTCACCAAGAAGATACTTCAGACATCTGAGACATACCAAGTCAACACGGCAGCTCTTACTGAGTTACTTGGTTTGATAAAGGGTTCTAATGTTCAGAATCACAGCTCCACGGTGGAATCTCTCAAGTCTTTCTTCACTCGGTTGGAAGCATCAGTGACAGCTCAATCCCTGAAGTCCACATCTCTGGCATGGACAATGGGATCCAGGATGACTGCCCTTGAAAGTTCTCAGGCTACACTTGACTCCAAGGTATCCCTCATCCATCAGGATACTGCGGAGATCAAGTCAATGATGACGGAATTGTTTCAAGTCTTCAAGGGCACCTCTACTTCATCTTCAGTAACTCCAACACTTGCCATCACTGCAGCTCCGGCAATTGTTGAGGGGGAGAATGTTCCTGAAACCCCTATTACTGATGAACAAGAAGATGCTGGACAACCCTCTCACACTGAGGGGGAGTATGTCACTGAAGCCACACCAATCACCGAAGTTCCACCTCAAGAGGAACCAGTCTCCTCCACTCTCATTCAGGACAGAGGAAAAAGTATTGCCACCACCTCTGAACCTACAATTGTGCTCCAGCCTGCCTCCACAATGATCAGAGTTGATCCTGATGAACCAATCAGGGTCCCGTATGAAATCAATGGAAAAATCTATCAACTCACCCATGACCAAATACAAGACTATATGGAAAGAGTTGAGAAAGTGGCAAAGGCAGCTGAAGAAGAGAGATTGAGCAAGCCTGAACTGATACAGGTTGTTCATGAGGAGGCTGAAAAGATTGGTCTGGATACTGAGGCACTAGCAACCATCACTGACATTAAAATCCACAGGAACACCAAACCCGCAATGGTCACGGTCTTCAGGGGGGCTGATAAAAGAGTTACTGACACCCATAACCCATTCAAATTTGCTGACTTTGGGATTACTGAACTTGATGAACTCCATCCCATCATTGCCAAGAAAAACAATGTTGTCGTACATGATCTTCTCAAGTCACTGAAGGAAAGGTATGACAGACTGAGAGCAATGCCTGAAGTCCTCAATATTCCCTCCCTTCTTCCTGCTCCAACAACAGGAACTGCTTCATCAAAAGCCACCAGGAGAAAAAGGAAGCACATTGAATCCGAGCCTGAGATCAAGGTCCCAGGATTGGATTGTGATAGGTCCGTTCCTGAAGGAATCACCTTCGTGAAAAACATTGTGCTTGAACACCCTAAAAGAGGTCTATGCTTCATGGATGAATATGGAAACCCTGCTTTCCAAAGATGGTCCGATATGGACAGGGCAGGGGTCAAGGCAATGTTAATATACCTGATGTTGGCTTCTCCTATACAAAGTGGTGAAAACCAAAGGTTCTGTCAGGACCTTAGGGCTATGATTGAGAAGCATCCTGAGAAATACCTGCTGAGATCAAAGAAAGCTAAGATTGAGGGACTTGACTATCATCTGAACATCTGATCTGCAACAACTATCTTTATTTTGTCTGTAATTTGTAGGAAAATGTAATAGCTATGAATAAACTGATGTTTTTGTTTAAAAAGTTATGTCCTACTTACAATTACAACAAACATTCAGCAAGAGTAGAAGTACCCTGACAACTCATGCTGAATCAAGTAACACTTAGGCTATTTGTATGTTCAAATAGGGGAGATTGTTGGGTCACTGAATTCCCAATCTTTCTCTAACAAGGATTTGAACGTAAAATCCCCTAAGTGTAAACAAGTCACTGAGTGAACAGTAACTCAGTGAGTCATCTTCAGGATGCTAAGATCGAGCCTAAGAAGAAAGGTTCTCCATTCAGTGAGGCGGAACTCAGTGAAGTGTGATCTAAGCCAAGAAGAAGGTGATGGGTTCAGTGAGGATGACAATAACTCACTGAACCCCATGACTCCTCAACAACTTCATAGTACTGAAGACTGATGACTAGAAGACTGAAGTTTTGGCAGGACTGGGCGGGAAAGTCTGAGCTGCTTTATTAAAGTGCTTTATCACTTTAATGTCAAACTTTCCCAAAATGGTTAAAACCAGTCTGTCATCAGAAAGTGCCTTTTGGACTTAACTCAATGAAGGTTCCTTGCCAGAAGAATAATATCTTTCAAGATATTGTTAAGGAAGCTTTATGTCCAATGTATAATTTGTTGTTCTATACTTGTATATACATAGGAAGCATATGTGAGGAGTAAAAGTTGACAAGTTTGTGCAATTAATGCAAAGCATTCACAAACCACTTTTACTCCTCCAAAGAACAACGCAAGCCCCTGAGATAGCTCAGTGGGTAATTTAAGTTGTCACTCAACATAGATTGAGTTTAGTGAGGAGTCCATACAATACTTGTCGTTTTCAATCCCAAGTGTTATTCCGCAAACACTTGGGTACGATTCTTTTTGATTAACTTCTAATAAAAAATTAAACGTTGGAAAATATTGTCTCTTATCTTTACGTTACTTTATTGTTAATCATTTTATACATCTTTGTTTAAAGTCATACAACTTGGTTACTTTAGCTTCTTAGTTACTGATAACCAAGTAAAAGGGACCAACATTGGCTTACCAACCCATGTCTGAGCAGGTTAGGTCCTTATTGCAGCCAAATCATGATAAATCCGGCAGTCCTCTTTAGACTTAAGTTTAAACCGGCGCAACTTGTTGCAGGCCTTGAACCACAAGAACTCATCACCGTGGTTTGTTTTATTACATGGCCTTTCGTAAGAATCTCCTTTATAGTATTTCAATAAGCAGGTATCAGAAATCTTAATCCTTTCATTATCACGAATGTCAACCCATATTTTGGTTCTCTAGTTTCAAATATTTGTAGTTCCTGAGGCATGTTTTGCAAAGTCGACAAGCGAGCTCACTAATATGAACAACAACAAAAAAACCATCATTCAGTTTAAAGACAAATAAGATACAAGATATGGAGAGAGTATTTTTTAATGTGAGCTGAATATAGTTTGATCATGCCTTTATTGCATCCTTGGCATATAGCAATGATGGTGCCATCATTATTGATTCTGAGAATACCCGCGCAACAACACGATTTTCCTTTGATGTACGCTTTCATGCCGCGACCACATTTTATTTTAATGTAGTTGAGTGCTCTGACTTCGATCCCTTCAAATTCATCCAACTCTTCATTGGAAAATATGGTGCCAGTGTTGGGCTTGAAAACAGGTACCAAACTCAATTCTGTTACCAATCGGAAGAATGGATCAAAAACATTACGTATGAGTGTAATTTGAGAAGTTTTTAAGTTTTTGGTTCTAAAATTATTGCGGGTCACTATCAGGGATGGACCCAGTTGGGAGCCGGGTGTGGCATGGGTCACACCTAATTTTGAGTCACGAAATGTAATTTGTTCTTAAAGAGCGTCGTTTTTCAATACGTGCAACCCCAATAATATTTTTTGCTACTTTATTTCTTCATAGTGGAACTTGAGTTTAACCCGAAATACTATATGGTGCAAATTTTAATACTTATAATAGAAACAAGTTATGCAATAATTTCTAAAAATTTTGTGCAACACTCATATAATGATTTTTTTTATATAAAGAACAATGGATGTGTTTAAACTTTAAATTTTAAACCGTCAGTTAAATTGTTGGATGTTTGATGTCCATGCCAGTTAAACTTGTTAATAAAAAAAACTTTTTTTGGTATTATTGATGCTGTGAATGGCAGCTTAAAAACAATCCTTTGAACTTCAAAGAACTTAACCAGGTAAAATACTAAAAATAGAGCTTGTAAATGGCACAAGGTTAGTTGAATGCATTTGCATAAAACTGAACACAAGTCTTGCAGTTGCAATCTTTAAACCGGCACATCTTGCATCCAAGACATATGCATCGAACACAACCCTCACATATAAAGTCCTCTCGGCGTCCCTTTTGCTTGGCAACGCTTGTTCTCACTGCAAAATCTTGACAAGTCCTGAACACAAACGAAATTGCACATTGTTAGATGCCAAGTCTATGAAAGTTATACAGTTAATTGATTTCCTTCTTTATGTATGCTTTGCATAAATTAAAACCTAAATACCAAGTCCCCGGAGGTGATTAAACATATATGGGGTGTTATTATGTGGTTAAATATACACACTATGAAATACTAATTATCTTTTTAACCATTTTGACAGGTAAATATTATCTAGTTGATTGTCTTAAAGCACTACGTATTATCTTTATATTTAACATTTGTTTACAATCATAGATATGCCTCTTTTATAAGTAGTAGGGTTTATTTATGTTTGAATAATTAGAGTGTTTACAATATTAATATAGATACAACATATTATAAGGTTAGATGCGCTTGACCCAAACTATACTCTATACTAATCCACTTACACCTCACTCACAACACCAGTAACAACTCACCATATTATTTTTTTTTCCATTTTACTATATAAAAATACAACACATATTAAACTCAAACAATAAAATAATAATAACAGATCAATTTTTTATTTGTTACCTTGTGCACTATTCTATTATTTGTCAATGCTATTGGATTAACGCGCGTTAATACACCAATGTCAGCTTCAACGGCGTTGTTTTCTTGCTTGGTCCGGAGTGGTAACGCCAATAACATGGTAGCCACGTCGGCTCCAACGGTGTTGGTTTCTTACCATACAGTGCCCTCTTATAAGATTTATAGAAATGAAACGTCGAATCTTACAGGTTCTAAGTAAGAAATGATATTTTGCAGTTCTTTTATCATAATTTACATTAGGATTCAGTACTAATCTCATCGCCTCTCCATATAGTCCAATAACCTCAGCAAACCAAATAAATTATTTGTACATCTACAATAAAATCAAATGCTGCTCTAGTTGCTTTCGTTTTCCGTTGCAATAAAAAAACACACAACTAAACACCTTTATCCTACATTCCTACTTGAACGGTTGCACTTAACCTTACGATACTAAATTATACCGTACACTTTCCACCCCTATAATTCACTTCTGGGTACAACATACACCCTCGCTTTTACAATTGACCCATTTCCAACCTTAAATCCCGGACTCACCGGAAACCCAACCACATGGCCCGCTGCCACCCTCCCACCCGGAAACCTCACCACGCTCTCCATATACTGTGGATGAAACTCTGCCCCTCTACTCCCTTCAAAATGAGTCGGTGGCGGATCCAATGAAAATGCAAGCAGATGTAGAAGCCAAACTGCCTTTGCTAACACTAAGAACTCGCCATAGAATCGAGTCCTTGGGTGGTTTCCAGCTAAGACTTGACGTCGTTGTTCTAGATCACCGAATAATGATTCCTCCATTTTTGGATGTACTATTGAAAGGTACTTTTTTGAGCAGAAATTACCAAATGGGCACGTTGGGAGGATACCGAGTAGCTCCATTGGATCCATTGCTTTCATGTCGCGGTATTGTGTGAAGCATTCTGTTCGGAATTGGTTAGGGTTTAGGAGAGACGATAGGCTTCCGTCCATGTAGAATGTCTCATGATCAAATCCTTGGAATATCTTCCTGTTCACATATGATTCTAGAGCGTACTTGGCATGGTTTGGTCCCACAATGGAGTCTCTAACGGCTGCCGGGGAACCGCTCGTGGTGTTGCTTATGGTGGAGGCCTCTATAGATCTAACGGTAGCTGCTATGTCCCAATGTGCTGATTTCATTAGTGAAAGGAGCAGTGATGTGAATGACTTTGATCCTTCTTTTACGGAACTTATGCATGAATCAAAAAGCTCCGGCATTGGGGACGGCGAAACTGCACTAGCAAAAAATGACCAAATATTACATTTGTTTGGAAAATTCTCGAATAATTGCTTGGTGCAAGTAACATTGCATAAATCTGAGTTTACTTTAAACTGTACTAGTAATAAACAAGTTCTACAGTACACTTGATGACCAGAGTTGATTTACATACTACCAAAATCTATTCATCAACCAAAATGTGTAACATATACACCACACATTGTCAAATAAGTGTGTCATCGGTGTCGATAAACTTTGGTGGTGTATAAATAACTTTAAGAAAAACAAGTTCTAAGTCCAAGCAGCAATGCATATAGTCGCCTAGCAAAGTGTCCGATAGAAGCAACATTTTCAGGGGTATGATTTGCAAACATTATGTTTTGATTTGTACACCTAAGTATACGGTTAAAGCGGTGTAAATACACAATACAACAGTCTATTGCATAAGATGGAATGTCCAATAAAAAACAACAAAATGCGCAAATCATTTTCCTTTTACAAAACGTATGTGTAGTCAGCGGTAGATGTCTGGTAATTAATTGAGATTTATCTTAGTAAAAATAATGTACTAGTAATTTGCTGTACACTACAAGCAATAATGCAGCATGATCATTGATCATGATATTTAGTCTAGTAAATACTTATACGGTACAAGCAACAATGCATGGTATGGTACAAGAAGCAATGAATAGTCGAGCGAATAGTGGTCCATTTTACAACTAACACAAGCATAAATAACGTAGGGGCTATGGAAGAATCCTTCGATAAGGGCATCCACGAGTTTTAAGAATTTTTTTATTTATTTTTTTGTTATTTGGGTTTTTAATCGATATTGCGAGAACGACTAACACATTACGACATATATTTTATTTTAATAACAGTGAATTAATGTTTTTATGTTTATGTGCAATAAAGAGTCGAACTTTTTCATAATTTAACCGTTATGTATTTATTAAACATTTTATAACCATGAGAAAATTTATACACAGTGCAATAACATTTATAAAATCAAAATCTAACAACTTTTATAAATAAACATTTTAAAAGCATCTAATCTCACTATACCTTGAAGTTGACTACTATAGTTGACTTTCTTCTTTGACCTACTCTTCCTCCCACCATTACCAACCGCATTCAGCTTCTCCTTCAAATTCTCAATCTCCGCCGTCTTCACCTTCACCTCCGCCTTCATCTTCTCCATCGCCGCCTCATACGGCGCCACCACCTCCCTCACCGTCACTCCACCGCCACAAACCACCTTATCACCACATCCACCACCACCTCTCACCACACTCCTCCTAAACCTCTCCCTCAACACCGCCAGCTTCCTTAACTCACTCACCACCGCCACGTCAGATAGCCTCATCTTCTCCTGATCAAAAGGCGAATGCGCTTCTTGTAAAGTGACGTAGGCTTTTTTTAAATACGACACCGTTTCGAATACTTCGTTCATTAGTGTTATCATTTCTGTTTGTTTTTCTGGTAGCTGGTGGTTCACTGTTTCTTTCACTGGTTTTGTTTTTGTTTCCGTTACTGGTAATGTTTCTTCAACGGAATCTGTATCGGAATCGGTGACGTCAGAGATGTCGTCGTCCGCGTAGTGACGGTTGGAACCGATTGGGTGAAGTAAGCATGAAGACGTGACACGTTGGATTAGATCTGAGAAATGTGAGACTTTATGAGCCATTTTAGTTAACGGTGTTAAGTAACGGTGATGGTGTGAAGTGTTGAGATGCGAAGAAGGTGGGGATTAATGAGTGAGGTGTGTGAAGTGTGGGAGTTTGGTTTGGTTTGTGTAATTAAAATGAAAATGAAAATGAAAGAGTTGTGATTGTCACATGGGACCACGGGTTTGATGGGGATTTGATTGCCGAGCAATTGGGGTTTTTTCTTTTCTTAGCTTTTTAAAATGGTTTTTTTGCTTTCTAAAGAAAAATCATTGGGAAATAAACTTTTTGTGACATAAGTTTTGTAGTGTTTGTTGCAAGTCTAGCAGTGTTGTAAATATCGGTCTTGGCGGTTGATATATTGGTGATATATCGCTTATCGGCGGTCGACCGATACGATATTTCACTTATCGGTCAATTTTATCGGTTTCGTCAAAATCGGTCTCGGCGGTTGATATATCGGTCTTGGCGGCCGATATATCGGTCAAAATCGGATTTTTTTTCTAAATTGATAAATAATTATGTATTTGTGGCTTTTATTTTTCAAGGATGTTAAACTTTTTAGTTTTTTGTGGTTATTGACTTATTTTGTTATGATATTGCTAATATTTATTTATTTTTAAATAATTTTTTTTATAATTTATGGTCTCCGATATATCACTGATTTATCACCGCCAAGACCGATATGGCGCTTGGCGGGGGTCGACCGCCGAGGTACCGCCGAGCGATATTTACAACCATGAAGTCTAGTAGACACACAATCGTGATCACTTTTTTAACCTTTACTTCCTACTGCTTTTCTATTTATAATTTACGTAAAAACAGTAAGTCAAAATGATTAATTAATTAATTTAAATGAAACTCGACTTCTGGTTTTTTTGAAGAAATCAAAAGAAAAATATTATATTTTTGCTGAAATCAATGGGCTATAATCGACGATATTCTATGAGATTCGAGAGGTCATATCAGTGTCACATTATTATTCAGTACATCATCATCTTTATTCTTTTTGCAGACACAATGGTCATGGTGCCCTTCACTTTTAAAAAACACAACATTTTATATAAATATATTCTATCAAATACCCCACACACACTAAAAAAAAAAAAAGAAAAAATTGGTGAGCACCCTGACAACTCTCCTTTCTTTTTCCTTGATTCGCTCGTGACCCAATAATGACCACAATGGAATTGGTGTTTGACAAGTGAGTGTGAGAGTGATGGCTCACATTCAATTGTGTGCAGTGTAAAATAATCTTTTATCTTTTTGTCATGCAGATATCTTTTTACCTTTTTGATAACCATTAAGGATACTTGTTTTCTAAGCCAGAGCAAGAAAATAGTGGCGGTAGAAATATTCTCTGATCGTGCAATTTAGATTCTAGAAACCCAGGAAATTAGAAATCATATTCAATTTCAAGTTTCTATAGCAAAATATTTTATAAAAAAAAAATAATTAACTTTTTTAATTTACAACATGATTTTAGAATAGTACAAGATAATGAAATATTTTATGTTTTCCTCTTCATTTTTTCAAATCGCCTAATTTATTAAAAATAGAAATTACAATATCATTTGAATGCGTTTTCTAAATTTTCAACATTTTTCTAAAGAAAAAGAACACATGCAAATTTATGAAAAAAATATAAATTTAATAATAAACACAACCTTAGGTTTCAGAGTATTTGGTTATTTTTTCGGATCACAAAAAATACGTCCAGTTTAAAAAAAATAGAAATTTAGAAATAAGCACAACCTTAGGTTTCAGATTATCCAATAAAGAAACCAAGTAATGTATTTGATAAACTAAATCTAACATCTTCAATTTAGGTATGGTTTTTTTTTTTAGTCTGGTTGACTGTATCTAATAGATCGCTGGGAGACGGGCCTTAATCAACTAAACAAAGAGTTTAGCCCATTTTATTGCCAAATCGCTGCTTAGGCCTTTCAAGATAGGTCGAAAGTTTGTGAAGAATTGTTGAACATAAAAAAATGTGTGTGGAGGCTGCTCACAACAGATTACCAACTAGATCACTCCTAACTGTTAAAGGCGTTTGATTAGATTCTCATACGTGTTCAATTTGTAACTTGGATAGCGAGGCTATCAAGCATATCATGTGTAAATGCCTGACCATTTGGTTATTGCAGCTCAGATGTTGGAGCTGGTGGCATATCATGACCCCTCAACAATTATGGGTTGCTGATGAATATTTAAGTCGATGGTCCCTTCATTATCTAAAGTGAATAACAATGTTATAAAGTGTTCTTATGTGGTGATGTGGGATGTGTGGCAGTGGCCAAAAATGCTTGTTCATGCAACTCTTGAGGATAGGCGAGCTATCAAATCGAGAAGACATATTTGCCATTTTTTTTTAAAACAACCTACACTACCTATCTCACATGCCTCAAACGAGACTTGAACCCTCAACCTCTAAGTTGATGGGCCACTCATATACTGCTGGGTCAAGAGGCCTTTAGTATTTCCCCAAGTTCATAAGTTGTCTTCTCTTTGGATCTCAAATCGCTTTGCAAATAATGGGCTAAATTTGAGCAATTGAGTGTTAAGTCACTTGAAGGTTTTTTATTAGATTGAGTTAGGTGAGATTTTAGGTGTTTTTTTTTTTTTTTTTTTTTTTTTTTTTTTTTTTTTTTTTTGCTTAGAGTTAATTTGATGCGATAGGTTTTAGGGTTTTTTGGGAAGCCAACTTTATATTTTGTAATGTTTCTTTAAGTCCTTTTTAATTTGGGCCGGCTTTGTTATTGCAAGTCTAGGCCATTTTCAAAAAGAAGTTAGCCCAACAAACATAATGTTTTAAGGACTTAGTAAGTTAGCCCAACAAACATAATGTTTTAAGGACTTAGTAAGTTAGCCCAACTATTTCAGAATTTTGTGTATCATGTGATTATGAGATCATCATTCACTTGTAATGAGACTTGTTTACGATGCCATGAAACTCTTTTATTTAGTAATCTCACGTATTTCATTCTCAAATTTTCTGCACACGATAAGGGAAGTCTTGACATAATTTGAGAAATATGAGCGCAGGAATTGTCAACAAGTGGACTTATTTCTCGGGAGGTGATTTTAAGATATTATGGGCGCGTTTAGTTGAGGGAAAACACCCTTGTTTTCTACAAAATGTTTTGTGAAATATAAGTAAAACAGAGATCGCTTTCAAATAAGAAATAAGTCAAATTATGAAATAGTGTACAAGTAGACAAAAAAGTTTGTTAATTTAATACAACTAATTAAATTATGAAATAGTGTGTCCTAATAAAAAACAAAAAGTGCAATTTAATTCTCTTATCGTTACAATACAATTTGTTATGAGAATGATCTCGTTGGTTTTGTTTCACTTGTGATTGCCAATTTCTATCAAGTTAAGGTATTTCCTATATATAGGCATTAGGCTACACAATAATCGTGACATGTACGTTAATTTACATTTATAAAGCTAGTAGTAGGTTATACGATTATTTGGGTCTATAAAGTAAATGATTTGTAGATTACTTATTTGCAATATATGAGAAAACTATACTAAAAATCGTGCCACAAGTGTAGATCTCCAAACTTGTTTAAAGAGCATTTATCATTCCAATTTTCAAGCTTTGTCATATAATTTCCTTAACGTGAACCAAACACAAATTAGTTTTCACTATGTAAAACGTGGTAACTAGCTAGTAATTAAAGATTAAGTAGGAGGTAATGGAACAACCAAAATCGATGTCTCCACCACAAAAATGTTGCAAAACCCCATACGATACGTGCATATGCTGATATGCATAAAGTAGATAGCAATTTTATATAACGAGATTTAAATTTTAGAAAAAATGATTTTATTTGTAATTTTTTTTAATTTTTAATTTTTTCTTTTAAAATGACAATTTTAATTATTTCACAATATTTACACTACAATCTATCTCACATGTTCTAAGCGGTACTTTAACCTACAATTTAATTGGAAAATTTTCCACACAATATGAGATACTATTCGGACACAAATTTTTGGTAATTTGTTACGTCCCAGCTAAGACGTCACAGTATGTTTTCATTACGTAGTAGTCATGATAATTGCATTCGGATGGAACTAGATATGCCAATAATCCTACTGGACTAGCCAAGTTAATACAGTCATAAACATTTAAATCACTCGGAACCCATAATTACTTCTATTCAATTACATTAAGGCAAAACACAATAATACCGTTTCAATTTACAACCAAAAACCGTATCCCAAACACAAACAAAATAATAGCCAAATAAAGTCCCAAACCATATAAAGCCTAGATTATTCTGATAATACAGTTAATTAATGTGAGCAATCGCTCACTCACAATTTCAACTATTGCACGTTCACATCTAACTCTTAACTAATTTTGATTGAATGATGTCTACTATGATCCTACTTTTTGTTATGTTTTTTTTGAAACGGTAATATTTCTGCTAGTACATATTTCGAGTCAAATTATTTCACAACGTGTTTACAATTTCACATACATGTTGTAGGTAATATTTAGTTACATTTCTAAGAGGAAAATTTATGAAATGCACAAATTCGGATTTCTGGATTAACCACAAATGATAGGAGTCGTTTGCAGATCAACCGAAAATGATTTGAGCCTAGGGGAGAGCATCGGGTCAATACCGACCCGACCCGAGAAATCCCGAAACCGAATTTCGGGGAAAACCTAAACAGAATACCGAACCGAAATAACTCGGTTCGGTTCAGAACGAATCGGTTTATGTAAGTTTTGGTTGTTTTTTCTCGATTTTTGGCCTGAACCGAAAACTGAAAAGTTGAAAACTAAAGCATACAGTAGAACCGAACCGAGTATGGTCGGTTCGGTTTCTGTTCATTCGGTTCGGGCTAGTTTTTCGGGACGAGTCAGTTTCAGTCGGTTTTGCTCACCCCTATTTAAGCCATGATTGATAGGGCCGGAACTAATTGAGTACTAGCAAGACTAGCTAGCAACGGGCGCCATAACCCGCGGATATCCGTACATTAATAGGTGGGTAATCTCGTTAATATTCACCCGCGGGTGGGTCATGGGTGAAAAGTGAACCCACCAGTGACAGGTAATTTATACCTTATAGCAGGCAAACCCTGATATGCAAACCTATCACACCTGTTTTAATTACCTACCGATATATCCGTCAAAATACCAGTGACCCATTTTATATTAAATTTACCTTTATTATATTACCTAAATATGTGTGAAGTTATTACAAGATATATTTAATAGTCCCTTAAGACTA
>JARVZY010005675.1:15000-25000 GCA_030686995.1 Artemisia argyi | reverse complement strand
AAGAAAATATTGAATGAATTGATCGTAAATTATCGAATTTAACTAACCCTTTCTTTTTCTTTTCTAGGGAAGATATTAATCGCAGAGACAATGGAATTTCCAGAATAATTGAAGAAACCTCTGACATTACTTGCGAATAAAAATTATTGTTGTGCCCCAATTGTTTAGAATCATTAACAGAAAGAATAAAATGATTCTGTTGATACATTCGAATGATTAAACGTTTCACAATTAGTAAGCTGAATTTATTGTCATAACCTACATTTTCCAACAAAATAGATCTATTTAAACCATGATCATGAGCAAGTACATAAATATACTCCTGAAAGATAAGTGGATATAAGAAAGAGTGTTGTTGAGATCTATCTAGCCCTAAATAGCTTTGGAATTTCTCCATTTGAAATTCTATTTAAATGAAAGGTAGAGGATTTTTGGGATTATAAATGATACATAGTGCGATACAGTCAAAACAAGGTATTATAGTACAAACCAAATAGATACCTCGGATACAGATAAACTTATCAACGGATTCTCTATCCTCTCTTTTTCCATTTAAATTTAAGTATTTATGTTCGTTTTCATTATAGGATAACAAGATGATTAGAAATCCTTTACTTTTTTCAACCTAATCGCTCTTTTGATTTTGGAAATTTTTTATCAATATACTGTTTCTTATACACATACGTTTCCATTATGAAATGGAGAATGATAATATTTAGGATTCATTAAAAAATCAGGAATACATTCCTGGGAGAAAGCCTTCCCGTATTGGGCACTAATATTTTTTTAACGTCTAATTAGATCGGGTAATCGTTCAAATTAAGAACGGAAGCTCGTTGCTTTTTCTTTCCCTAAAAAAAAATGAAATGAATTGAAGCTTTGGGGCCCTATCCATTTATTAATTCGACCCAACTTGAAATTGACTTTAGTTTCCTACCTTTCAATAAATTAAAGAAGGCTTTGTACCGAGCCGGAAAGAATAAAATATTCTCAAAACTCTTAATTGATACGACATGCTATTTTTTCCATTCATTCCCTTTCAGGATCAGTCGTGGTCTTCCAAACTTTACCGATGGTATGGACGAATCCCTCGCTTCATCTAAATGTGTAAAAGATCCTAGCCGCACTTAAAAGCCGAGTACTCTACCGTTGAGTTAGCAACCCAAATAGAAAAAGGGGTATGTAGATACAATCAGAATAAAAAAAAATTATTAAATCAAAGCATTAATCTACGAAATAAAAAATAGAAAAAAATTTCTAATCTATTTGGAACATAAAAATGACTAAATTAGATGAAAAAAAATTCCCGATCAAAATAAATAAAGAAATGTAAAAAATGCTAGACCATCCCCTATTTCTATGTTATACACTTTTTCAATCAAAAATCCGGGTATCAAATCCAACGAACCCATCATTTGAATCAACAGGTAAAAAAGAAAACCTATGGGACGGAAATAAATAGAACTGCTTATCACGATGAATTATATTTGTTCGATACAATGTTGTCAATATAAACGTTAAGAAAGGAATACGATGGAAAAAAAAAACAAGAACTTAAATTGAAAGAATAGTAAAAAAGGGACTTGTGTTGGATTGGCACTGCATATACATATATACTAAAAATTTTAGTTTAGATGGAGAATAAACAAAGAAGAAGTAGAAAAAGTATTTATGCAATCAAGAGTGTATTGAATCCATATAGAATAAAGAACTTCGATTCCTTGTTTCTTACTTGATATTAGAGGTCGAATGAAAACCATCCAATTGCAGGTAATGCCAAAATAGTTCTATTTTGTGAGGATGAATCAAATAAGGGTTTCCTTAGAAAAGGATTCTATCAAAAAAGATTCTATCAAAAAGGATTCTATAAAAACAATGATAACTAGATACGAATAGAAGAAGAAAAGAAGGAAATAAAAAAACATAGTATAGAAAAGATATCCAAAATGATATAGAAATCATTATCCTACCCTTATTTTTTATTTCCTTAATTTAATTGAATTTCATTTGATTAGGGCAAAACCTCTGCCTTTTTTAAAATATCCTGAACAGTTCCTGTAGGTTGAGCACCTTTTTCAAGGAAATAGAGAATAGCGGGAACGTTTAAATAAGTTTGATTCTTGATCGGATCATAAAAACCCACTTTCTGAAGATCTCTTCCTTCTCTTCGGGATCGAACATCAATTGCAACGATTCGATAGACGGCTCATCGGGATAGATGTAGATGAAAAAGAACCCCCCCCCCCTAGAACCGTATAGGAAGTTTTCTCCTCGTACGGCTCGAGAAAAAATGATGTTTTGTCTATGGATAAAATTAGAATTAGAATAAATAGAAAATCTGTAAAATGAATTATTCTATAATATAATTTCAAATTTCAATTTAACTCATAGTCATTTTTATTTAGCTGCGTTGCTGAAAAAAAATCATTTGTACTCATAACTCAAGTTCAATAATATAATAATAATAATTCTCAAATATATTAAAGATTTTTAAGATATTTTTTTATTGAGTGGTCTTTAACCCACCGTTTTTGTCTCGTTTAAAATTTATTTGGATTCTTTATTCGGATCCGTGAGACAATTGAAGTGGTGTTTCCTTGTTCTGGGATCCTTTATTTTTGTTTTAAATCATTGGGTTTAGACATTACTTCGGTGCTTCTTAATCCTTTCAAAATGGTAGCAACATACCCCTTTTGGGATTTCTTTCTATCAAAGAATCATACCGAGGTTGATTCATGCGCGATACACTGTCGATCGAAAAAGTTTTAGCCGTTCCAACAATTTTGAAAATTTGTTGGAATGGAATCCTTTCGATTTCTATATCGAAGATATACTTACGAAGTTGTTCCAATTTATTAATTGGCATTAACCCTAGATCGTTGCCCCTGAGAAATTAATAAATACTTTCTACTCGAGCTCCATCATGAACTATTTACATTAGAACCCAATAAAAAAAGAAGGGTTCTAGTAGAATAGAACAAACGACGTCGAGCCAAGAGCACCTTCATTCCTATATAAAATGGTGGATGTAACAATAAGAATCCACACCGGATCATGTCCTTCAAGTCGCACGTTGCTTTCTACCACATCGTTTTAAACGAAGTTTTACCATAACATTCCTCTAATTTGGAACCAGTATGGAATTGATTCAATTATGGAATCATGAATAGTCATTGGTTCAGTCGGTACAGAGACATAGTTATTTATATTTAATAGAGAATATCTACACAGATAATAAAGATTTTTCTGAATAAATTTTAGCAAAATGCCGTCTTTTTTTGTCTGAATATAACATTTTTCTATAAATCTCTATCTCAAAAAAATATCTAACAGAAATATTAAGAAATCCAAATATAGAAATAACATAACTAACAGAAATCGCACAAATAAAATAAATAAATAAATTCTATTTGACTCTGCCTCTTCAAGTGACTCAATAAGATAGACTGACCATTTTCAACTTCCCAACCTAGAAGGAATCATTACAAATCTTGATAGTTGAAAAAGTTTTCTACTTCTACATCATTCTTTGAGTCAAGTTTTACTCCTTTTTATTATCATAAAAAAGCAAGATCTCTCTTTCTTTTCAAATGGAATTGTCAATGATGCAAAGCAAATAAGCTAAATAGATCGAACAATAAAAAGAAATATCATTGTTAAATATTTAAATTTTCATATTTTAGGGATGCAATTTAGTTTTCACAAAAATGGAAACACTATTGTCACTGAAATAGGATAACCATACATACCTATAGGCTAAGCACTTCCTCGTTTTATATGTATTTTCATATTTTTTTAACCTGAGGTTAAGTAATCTTTTTCCAACTGTGATCTATGCCCCATTTTCTATGGGTCACAAAAGGGTTCAGTTACTTTTGCATGTCATTTGAACTCGATTTAGTTTGGTTTGTGAAAAAGTCAGATATGATTCCGCGAAGAATAAAAAAAGTCTATCCAAACCTTGAAACAGAACCTTGTTGAACAAAAAAGAAGTATTAGAATACAATGGATATGCTCTGGGACGGAAGGATTCGAACCTCCGAATAGCGGGACCAAAACCCGTTGCCTTACCGCTTGGCTACGCCCCATTTCTATTTTTATTGGATACTTATACTATTAAAGAATAATATTGGTATTAAGTGTTCGTCAATTCCAGTCCAACTATAGAAAATCTTTATTCTTTATAGAATCTATTATAGATTCGTGCTAGGATTTTGGCATGTGTATCTCTAGAATTAATTCAATGGAATTTATTGATCATTACATATAATTCAATTAAGATATTGTATGAAAGTATGATTTCTTCTATTCTCCTTTGAGAATCGGAGGATTTTTGATTGAGCGGAAAAAGAAGGATTTTTTGTCTACCTTACTTTACTTCATTTTTCCTTATATCAATAACTCAATCAAAATGCAATTATCTCGACGAAAAAAATGTCTGTTATGCTTAATATCTTTAGTTTGATCTGTCTTAATTCTGCCCTTTATCCGAGTAGTCTTTTCTTGGCCAAATTGCCCGAAGCCTATGCTTTTTTGAATCCAATCGTAGATGTTATGCCAGTCATACCCCTGTTCTTTTTTCTTTTAGCCTTTGTTTGGCAAGCTGCTGTAAGTTTTCGATAAGATCTTTAATACTATCCTAGAAAATTCATATTTATTCGAGAAAAATTATAACAATTGATAAGATCAAATAAGTCTGACAGTATGAACCTTCGATTCAAACATTGAAATTCTCGGATAGCCACGAGACGCCCTATTTCCTGATTTTAATCCTTTTTACGGCGAAATACCTTATTAGCTTCGGGTCCCTTACAATATCTAATTTGGGTATGAAAGTGATTTGTGGTAATCAAAGACTCTGATTACAAATTTCAACTTCATTTGAATTTCTGAACATTCTTTTCTATTTCTAGAATTCTTTTCTTGGTGTCAAAATAGGATATGTGATATAAAAATGGAGGATCTATTGTCTTTTCTCGTTTTTCTTTTTCAAAAAATGATCTTGGAGGTTGTGTAATGCTTACTCTCAAACTTTTCGTTTATACAGTAGTAATATTCTTTGTTTCTCTCTTCATCTTTGGATTCCTATCCAATGATCCAGGACGTAATCCTGGACGTGAAGAATAATTTTTTTGTTTTTATTGCTTGATTTTATAATTTTCTTAAGATTTTTTTTAGCTATTCCACACATTTAACAAGGAAAAAATAAAAAGGGGTTTGCAAAATTTGAAAGAAAAAATGGAAACTCATCAACGGAAACGGAAAGAGAGGGATTCGAACCCTCGGTACGAATAACTCGTACAACGGATTAGCAATCCGCCGCTTTCGTCCACTCAGCCATCTCTCCCAATTGAAAAAGATAATTACTATGTTACATTACACATCAAGTAAGGATTAAAGAAAGTATTTCTTTCACATTCTTTATCGTTATTATATAATTAGCAATTCAATTTAGATGCTCGAAAGATCCAAATAGAAAGATAAATAAAGAACACCTTCTTTCTTTTATTTTGTTCGAAGTGCCTTTTGGGCCTGGCCCGGTCAATACCCAGCCAGGCCTTTTTTTGTTCCAACGAATTCCCTTTATTTATAGGCAACATACTATAATATAAATAGCCAATTTGGTATCTGTATAAGAATATCCGTTCTGGGGTTTACATATACCTATAATTTTTGTTATAATGGAAATTGAGAAGGATTTTTGATTAAAAAAATAAATTAAGTATGTATCAAAAAAT
The DNA here is from genome assembly GCA_030686995.1 of Artemisia argyi. NCBI lineage: Eukaryota > Viridiplantae > Streptophyta > Magnoliopsida > Asterales > Asteraceae > Artemisia > Artemisia argyi. Next base: position 19,262 of record JARVZY010005675.1, on the reverse strand, counting down.
TTTTGCTTATTCTTATGTCATTAGGCAAACCAAAATTGATATTCAAATCCAAGAATAATTCACGAATTGTCAGTCAATAAATAGTTAATGGTTCCCATAAATTTAGGCTTTTTGAGTGAAAATATACATTTGATTTTTCAATATAAAAGTGAGTGGAAGTTTGTGTGTTTTGAGATACTATACAATCAATCGAAGGGGCAGATCAAATACAATCAAAAGGGGAAAAACGGTTTCTTTTCTAATTTTTTCTAAATTTAGAAAAAAGGATTAAAAAGGGATGCAAGTACAATAAACTCAAGTTTACTAATACAACTCAAAAAGGGAAATTTTTATCCTATTGTGTATCGTTTTGGCGGCATGGCCGAGTGGTAAGGCGGGGGACTGCAAATCCTTTTTCCCCAGTTCAAATCCGGGTGCCGCCTCATCAACAAACGAATCGAAATCTCTTGTTCTGTTCCGCTATTTTTTTATGTTCTGGGGATTTTGTAAAAGATTGGAAATCTTTGAATCTAAAATTCAAAGAAAGATTATAATGGTCGAAGCAAGACTTCCAGATTCTCTTCTACTGCTAATGTAATGTCTATTGATTGGGTCTTGAATTACATTGGATAACCGGCCGAGAATTCCACTACTAGTTGGGAAAGTACTTTCTATACTGTAATCTACATATATAGACTCGCGAGAATCTCTGAGTGTTCAGGCATTCAATCACTATTAGATTGAGATTGGATAGATAATTTACCTTTTATAGAAAATAAAAAAAAAAGCCCAAAACAATTTTTACCCCTCGTCAAGAGTATAATATACTATATCCCAACTCCTTCAGAGAGACAATCGGGAAAGGGTACGGATTATAAATCATATAGGAATTTTTAAAATCCATTTATTTGATTGATTCATCAATAGTGTTCGCCCAGAATCCCTTTTTGACTCTGGACCATTCATTCTACTATTATTAGTGAGCAATAATGGAATAATTCTATCATAGAGATAAGGGACATAATTCACATGGATATAGTAAGTCTCGCTTGGGCTGCTTTAATGGTAGTCTTTACTTTTTCCCTTTCACTCGTAGTATGGGGAAGAAGTGGACTTTAGAAGCACTCCTAATTTAGTTGAGAAATGAAAAGGTATCAATTGTTTTATAGATCGTTCTGCAACGCATTCTTTATTTAAATTGAAATAATTTTCAAATAAAAATATCTTCATTTCGAAATTCCATTAGATTCTAGTGGAGAAATGTATTCTATAACAGTAAAACAATTATTTCAGATTCATTGGAAGTTTTCAGATTCATTGGAATATAAATATATATATATATATAAATGTATGAAAGAAAAGATTGGGTCCTACGTCAATTCCAAATATGGATTAATAACTACATATATTGAATTGAAGATTGAAGATAGAAGCTAATATAGCATACCCTTTTTATTAGAAAGTCAAGTACAACTTTATACACTACTATAACACTAATAGAGAGTATGGTAAGTAATAAAGCAATTTCTTACTTACCATACTCTCGGATCTCATAGAATATCGCCGATTATAGCCCCTTGATTTCAGCAAAAATAGAATACTTTTCTTTTGATTTCTTCAAAGAATTCAGAAGTCGAGTTTCATTTAAAGTAATTAATTAATTATTTTGACTTACTGTTTTTACGTAAATTATAAGTAGAAAAGCAGTAGGAACTAAAATGAACAGTGCAGTAGCAATAAATGCAAGAATATTTACTTCCATAATCTCATCGTTTTTTTTTATTTCACAATACAATAACTCGGGATTTAATCCCATAGAGATGATAAATCTTTCACCTGTCAATTCAATGAATGCATTACCTATCGATGATATTGAATCGGATCAATATCATGAATAACAATATCTGAGCTATTAAATTAATTAGTCGTGGAGAATTAATAGTATATAACATATGAAGATCTTTTATCCATACCGAATCCAAGATAGGATTCCCGGACCAATCAAAAATTCCTTTATTTATCCTTCTTTTCTGTTCTTTCTTTTCTATAACCTACCTTAGGTCTTCCTTCTAGAACCATCAAATGAAGTATAATCTAACCCGTCCGTTTCCATTAACTACAAAACCCCACCAACAAACAATACAAGCGAAGTGGAAAAAGACAGGAATTAGGTTTTAAATTTTAGTGATCCTCTTTTCTTTGGAAGACAAAACAAAGAAGTATGAGAAAGACGAGTCGCGGCCGAAAAGATGAAATATTCTGTCAACTTCACTATTTTAGTTATTTTCATTTTATTTTAGGGTGTGTTCTTTCTTCGAGAGAATCCTGAAAAAAAAAAAATAGAGGGAAACCCCTTCGGAATTCAATTATTCTCTCTGTCCCTTCATTTCACAGAAAATGGAGAGGCGAATTGATGTACTTATTGGATCCGTCGGGACTGACGGGGCTCGAACCCGTAACATCCGCCTTGACAGGGCGGTGCTCTAGCCTATTGAACTACAATCCCAGGGAAATAAGAAGAGATCTAGCAGAAAATTTAGATTCTTTTTTTTATTCTCTTGTCTTGTATCAGGTATTTCTTAAGAACAAGAGGGTTATACCATCTGATAGTAGATTGGCGAATTGTTGGGCCGAGCTGGATTTGAACCAGCGTAGACATATTGCCAACGAATTTACAGTCCGTCCCCATTAACCACTCGGGCATCGACCCAACGCCTAATTCATTTTAGACGTTCCATAATCAACTTCCTTTCGTCTCCCAAGTAGACTTGACAAATACATATCACTTGAAATCAAATATAACATTTGATATAAAATAGAAAGTCTCTTCTGAGTAGACTAATAGAAGGACTTGACAAATACGGATCACTTGATAGAAAATCCCACTCCTATAGTCTTTAGTCTTGGTATACCCCCAGAGGGACTTGAACCCTCGTTTTCTCCGTGAAAGAGAGAGGTCGTAACCACTGGACCATAGGGGCCTATGCCACCTTCATTCATAAATCAACTAGAAATAGGTAATAAGACAAATACCATAGGTAACTAAGGCCACCTTAACTTAATATAACTCAGGCCTGGAGCCGCCTTTAGGATTTAGGTGATGCATAGTATATAAATAAAAGGGAAAAACTCGTTAACTATTCTGAGGATTAATGGTAATCAAACTTTACCATTAAACTATACAATCTTGAAACTTGATTTCATTGGTCTTTCTCGTCTTTATCTTTCTGATTCCCAAAGGGTTATGCGTTGGATCCAAGATCCTTCACTCCGCAGTAGATTCAAGGTGGTTTACCAAACTATGATTTGTTCGGTCAAATTATATTGAGCCCTAAGTCATACTGTCAATTAACGACACGACAGGACAGGACAAGAGGGCAATAAAAGAAGAGAGAAGACGGAGATCTAGATTAGCTATACCCGCGTTAATAATAATATAAGTTAATAAATACAACATTCATACAGTTTTCTGGTATTCAATATTGAAGTAGATTAGAATATCTATGCCGTTATTATACATTATAATATAATTAATAAGTTTTGATATTATCAATCCCAAAGCATTGTAAGCCTAAGTGGGAGAATTGGGTTTCTAGGACTGTTTTATCAATTCTGTTTCGGTTGCATCTCTTAAAAATGACAATTAATTCAAGTTCAGTATAAATTTTTATTCCACCTATTTCATAGATTCCAGTCAAAGATTCATAGAATCCAAATTCCATCATTGCTAGATTTGATTTTGATGGATAATGCGCCAGCAAAAATGGTATTTTTTTTTTTTTTTTTAGAGAATTCGATATGGATGAATATAAATAACTGACAATTTCAAAATAATCCGGGATAGACGCAATGTCCACAATACCTGGATTTAATCAGATACAATTTGAAGGATTTTGTAGGTTCATTGATCAGGGTTTGACAGAAGAACTTTCTAAGTTTCCTAAAATTGAAGATACAAATCAAGAAATTGACTTTGAATTATTTTTGGAAAGATATCAATTGGTAGAACCCCTGATAAAGGAAAGAGATGCTGTGTATGAATCACTCACATATTCTTCTGAATTATATGTATCCGCTAGACTCATTTGGAAAAACGATAGGCGTAGGTATATCCAAGAACAAACAATTTTGATAGGAAAGATACCTCTAATGACTTCTCTGGGAGCGTTTATAGTAAATGGAATTTATAGAATTGTAATCAATCAAATATTGCAAAGTCCCGGTATTTATTACCAGTCAGAATTGAATGATAACGGAATTTCGGTCTATACCGGCACTATAAT
>JARVZY010005675.1:0-10000 GCA_030686995.1 Artemisia argyi | reverse complement strand
ATGTGCCTTTATCTTTGGAGGCTCAAGCAGAGGCACGTTTACTTATGTTTTCTCATATGAATCTTTTGTCTCCAACTATTGGAGATCCCATTTCTGCACCAACTCAAGATATGCTTAGTGGACTCTATTTCTTAACGAGTGGAAATCGTCGGGGTATTTGTGTAAATAGGTATAATCCATGTAATCGTATAAACTATCAAAATGAAGATAATAACTATAAGTATACAAAAAAAAAAGAACCTTTTTTTTCTAATGCCTATGATGCAATTGGAGCTTATCGGCAAAAACGCATCAATTTAGGTAGTCCCTTGTGGCTGCGGTGGCGACTAGATCAACGCGTTATTGCTGCAAGAGAAACTCCCATCGAAATTCACTATGAATCTTTGGGGACCTATTATGAGATTTATGGACACTATCTAATAGTAAGAAGTATAAAAAAAGAAATTCTTTATATATATATTCGAACCACTCTCGGTCATATTTCTCTTTATCGAGAAATAGAAGAAGCCATACAGGGGTTTTGGCAGGGCTGTTGTAATTCTATGCTACCAGGGGGAATTCGAGTCTCACCGGGTTAACTAGGACTATAATTGCAATTGCGGAATTTCTACGTGAATCAAGATCTAGAAAAGGAAGTTTTACAATCACTGACTCAAACCCATTGTCAAATTCTACTCAGCGCAATATGGAGGTACTGATGGCAGAACGGCCCACTCAGGTCTTTCACAATAAAATGATAGACGGAACTGCCATGAAACGACTTATTAGTCGATTTATTGATCACTATGGAATAGGATATACATCACATATCCTGGATCAAGTAAAGACTCTGGGTTTCCGACAAGCTACCGCCGCATCCATTTCATTAGGAATTGATGATCTTTTAACAATACCTTCTAAAAGATGGCTAGTTCAAGACGCTGAACAACAAAGTTTTATTTTGGAAAAACACCATCATTATGGGAATGTACACGCGGTAGAAAAATTACGTCAATCGATCGAGATCTGGTATGCCACAAGTGAATATTTGCGACAAGAAATGAATCCTAATTTTCGGATGACCGATCCTTTTAATCCAGTCCATATAATGTCTTTTTCGGGAGCCAGAGGAAATGCATCTCAGGTACATCAATTAGTAGGTATGAGAGGATTAATGTCGGATCCCCAAGGGCAAATGATTGATTTACCCATTCAAAGCAATTTACGCGAAGGACTCTCTTTAACAGAATATATTATTTCTTGTTACGGAGCCCGTAAAGGAGTTGTGGATACCGCTATCCGAACATCAGATGCAGGATATCTCACGCGCAGACTTGTTGAAGTAGTTCAACACATTGTTGTACGTCGAACAGATTGCGGCACCGTCCGAGGTATTTCTGTAAGTCCTCGAAATGGAATGATGGCGGACAGGATTTTTATCCAAACATTAATTGGGCGTGTATTAGCAGATCATGTATATATAGGTTCGCGATGCATTGCTACTAGAAATCAAGATATTGGAGTTGGACTTGTCAATAGATTCATAACTTTTAGAGCACAACCAATCTCTATTCGAACTCCCTTTACTTGTAGGAGTACGTCGTGGATTTGTCAATTATGTTATGGCCGAAGTCCAGCTCATGACGACCTGGTCGAATTGGGAGAAGCTGTAGGTATTATTGCAGGTCAATCTATTGGAGAACCGGGCACTCAATTAACATTAAGAACTTTTCATACCGGCGGAGTATTCACAGGGGGTACTGCAGAACATGTGCGAGCCCCTTCTAATGGAAAAATAAAATTCAACGAGGATTTGGTTCATCCGACACGTACACGTCATGGACATCCTGCTTTTCTATGTTCTAGAGACTTATATGTAACTATTGAGAGTGAAGATATTATACACAATGTGTGTATTCCGCCCAAAAGTTTTCTTTTAGTTCAAAATGATCAATATGTAGAATCAGAACAAGTCATTGCTGAGATTCGCGCGAGAACATCCACTTTGAATTTGAAAGAGAAAGTTCGAAAACATATTTATTCTGACTCAGAGGGCGAAATGCACTGGAATACCGATGTGTACCATGCACCTGAATTTACATATGGTAATATTCATCTCTTACCAAAAACAAGTCATTTATGGATATTATTAGGGGAGCCCTGGAGATCCAGTCCAGGCCCCTGTTCGATCCATAAGGATCAAGATCAAATAAACGCTTATTCTCTTTCTGTTAAGCGAAGATATATTTCTAACCCCTCAGTAACTAATAATCAAGTTAGACACAAATTTTTTAGTTCGTATTTTTCTGGTAAAAATCAAAAAGGAGATAGGATTCCTGATTATTCAGAACTTAATCGAATGACATGTACTGGTCGTTGGAATCTCAGATATCCGTCCATTCTCGAGGGGAATTCTGATTTATTGGCAAAGAGGCGAAGAAATAGAGTCATCATCCCACTCGAATCGATTCCAGAAGGAGAGAACCCACTCATACCTTCTTCGGGTATCTCAATTGAAATCCCCAGAAATGGTATTCTCCGTAGAAATAGTATTCTTGCTTATTTTGATGATCCTCGATATATAAGAAAGAGCTCGGGACTTACTAAATATGAGACTAGAGAACTTAATTCAATCGTCAACGAAGAGGATTTGATTGAATATCGAGGAGTCAATGTACTTTGGCCAAAATACCAAAAGGAAGTAAATCCATTTTTTTTTATTCCCGTGGAAGTCCACATTTTGGCCGAATCTTCTTCCATAATGGTACGGCACAATAGTATTATTGGGGTAGATACACAAATAACTTTAAATCGAAGAAGTCGGGTAGGCGGATTGGTCCGAGTGAAGAAAAAAGCAGAAAAAATTAAACTGATAATCTTTTCTGGAGATATCCATTTTCCTGGAAAGACAAATAAGGCATTCCGATTGATACCACCAGGAGGGGGAAAACAGAATTCCAAAGAATACAAAAAATTGAAAAATTGGCTCTATATCCAACGAATGAAACTTTCCAGGTATGAAAAAAATTATTTTGTTTTGGTTCAACCTGTAGTCCCATATAAAAAAACAGATGGTATAAATTTAGGAAGACTTTTCCCGCCGGATCTCTTGCAGGAAAGTGATAATCTACAACTTCGAGTTGTCAATTATATCCTTTATTACGACCCAATTCTTGAAATTTGGGACACAAATATTCAATTAGTTCGGACTTGTTTAGTGCTGAACTGGGACCAAGACAAAAAGATCGAAAAGGCCTGTGCTTCCTTTGTTGAAATAAGGACAAATGGTTTGATTAGAGATTTTCTAAGAATCGACTTAGCGAAGTCCCCTATTTCGTATACCGGAAAAAGAAATGATCTGTCGGGTTCAGGATTGATCTCTGAGAATGGATCAGATCGCGCTAATGTCAATCCGTTTTCTTCCATTTATTCCTATTCCAATCCCAAGCCAAGGATTCAAGAATCCCTTAATCCAAATCAAGGAACTATTCATACGTTATTGAATCGAAATAAGGAATCTCAATCTTTGATAATTTTGTCATCATCTAATTGTTCTCGAATAGGCCCATTCAACGATGTAAAATCAACCAATGTGATAAAAGAATCAATCAAAAAGGACCTGCTCATTCCAATTAGGAATTCGTTGGGCCCCTTAGGAACAGGCTTTCCAATTTATAATTTTGATTTATTTTCCCATTTAATAACCCATAATCAGATCTTGGTAACTAACTATTTGCAACTTGATAATTTAAAACAGATTTTTCAAATACTTAAATATTATTTACTGGATGAAAATGGTAAAATTTATAATCCCTATTCGTGCAGTAACATCATTTTGAATCCATTGAATTTGAATTGGTATTTTCTCCATTACAATTATTGTGAAGAGACATCTACAATCGTTAGTCTTGGGCAGTTTCTTTGTGAAAATGTATGTATAGCCAAAAAAGGACCGCATTTAAAATCGGGTCAAGTTCTAATTCTTCAAGTTGACTCTGTGGTAATACGATCGGCTAAGCCTTATTTGGCTACTCCAGGAGCAACTGTTCATGGGCATTATGGGGAAATCCTTTACGAAGGAGATACATTAGTTACATTTATATATGAAAAATCCAGATCTGGTGATATAACCCAAGGTCTTCCAAAAGTGGAACAGGTGTTAGAAGTGCGTTCAATTGATTCAATATCGATGAATCTCGAAAAAAGGATTGAGAGTTGGAATAAATGTATAACAAGAATTCTTGGAATTCCTTGGGCATTCTTGATTGGTGCTGAGCTAACTATAGTGCAAAGTCGTATCTCTTTGGTTAATAAGGTCCAAAAGGTTTATCGATCCCAGGGGGTGCAGATACATAATCGGCATATAGAAATTATTGTACGTCAAATAACATCAAAAGTATTGGTTTCAGAAGATGAAATGTCTAATGTTTTTTCGCCCGGAGAACTTATTGGATTGTTGCGAGCGGAACGAATGGGGCGCGCTTTGGAAGAAGCGATCTGTTACCAAGCCGTCTTATTGGGAATAACAAGAGCATCTATGAATACTCAAAGTTTCATATCCGAAGCGAGTTTTCAAGAAACCGCTCGGGTTTTAGCAAAAGCAGCTCTCCTGGGGCGTATCGATTGGTTGAAAGGCCTGAAAGAAAACGTTGTTCTGGGGGGGATGATACCTGTTGGTAGCGGCTTCAAAACACCATCAAACGAACCTAACAACATTCCTAACAACATTGCCTTTGAACCCCAAAAAAAGAATCTATTAGAGGGGGAAATGAAAGATATTTTGTTTTACCATAGAAAATTATTAGATTCTTGCCTTTCAAAGAATTTCCATGATACACAAGAACAATCTTTTTTTTAGGATTTAATGATCCATAAGAGCAGATTAACCCCTTTCTTTTCTCTTTTAAAAGGATCCGTTGGTCCAGTCATTTGATTTGATAATAGTAATAAAAAAATAACAAATAGAAAAGAATAATGGCTTGAACTGTGTATCGACGCCAATCTACGGTAGCAGAGAAGGTTCCATCGGAACAATTATTTATTTCAGGGTACCTCTTCGCTTTTTTTTCAAATCAAAGGGGGGAGGCAGTGTGGGGAGAAATGACAAGAAGATATTGGAACATTAATTTAGAAGAGATGATGGAAGCAGGAGTTCATTTTGGCCATGGTACTAGGAAATGGAATCCTAAAATGGCACCTTATATCTCTGCAAAACGTAAAGGTATTCATATTATAAATCTTACTAGAACTGCTCGTTTTTTATCAGAAGCTTGTGATTTGGTTTTTGATGCAGCAAGTAAGGGAAAACAATTCTTAATTGTTGGAACTAAAAATAAAGAAGCTGATTCAGTAGCATGGGCTGCAATAAGGGCTAGGTGTCATTATGTTAATAAAAAATGGCTCGGTGGTATGTTAACAAATTGGTCCACTACAGAAACGAGACTTCATAAGTTTAGAGACTTGAGAACCGAACAAAAAACAGGGGGACTCAACCGTCTTCCGAAAAGAGATGCGGCTATGTTGAAAAGACAATTATCTCATTTGCAAAAATATCTGGGCGGGATTAAATATATGACAGGGTTACCCGATATTGTAATCATCGTTGATCAGCACGAAGAATATACGGCCCTTCAAGAATGTATCACGTTGGGAATTCCAACAATTTGTTTAATCGATACAAATTGTGACCCTGATCTCGCAGACATTTCGATTCCAGCGAATGATGACGCTATATCTTCAATCCGATTAATTCTTAACAAATTAGTATTTGCAATTTGTGAGGGACGTTCTGGCTATATAAGAAATCCGTGATTAATAATAAGATAAATAACTTATTTCATTTCGGAACCTTCATAGATTTATCGAATCGGTTACTATTTCTTAATCTCAAAAAAGAGATAAAAATAACAAGGAATATAATTTGATTAGTTGGTATTCAAAATATACGATTCAAGTAGTCAAGTCGAGAAAGAGATGGTTGAATCAAAATAATTTTGTTTAAAGTTCTATTTTTGTCAGAGGGCAATATGAATGTTCTATCATGTTCCATCAACACACTAAACGGATTATATGATCTATCCGGTGTGGAAGTAGGCCAACATTTTTATTGGAAAATCGGGGGTTTCCAAGTCCACGGCCAAGTACTTATTACTTCTTGGGTTGTAATTGCTATCTTATTAGGTTCAGCCGCTCTAGCCGTTCGGAACCCACAAACCATTCCGACCGGTGGTCAGAATTTCTTCGAATATGTCCTTGAATTTATTCGAGATGTGAGTAAAACTCAAATTGGAGAGGAGTATGGTCCTTGGGTTCCTTTTATTGGAACTATGTTTCTATTTATTTTTGTTTCTAATTGGTCAGGCGCCCTTTTACCTTGGAAACTCATACAATTACCTCATGGGGAGTTAGCCGCACCCACGAATGATATAAATACTACTGTTGCTTTGGCTTTACTCACGTCAGTGGCATATTTCTATGCGGGTCTTAGCAAAAAAGGATTAAGTTATTTCGGGAAATATATTCAACCAACTCCAATTCTTTTACCTATTAACATCTTAGAAGATTTCACAAAGCCCCTATCACTTAGTTTTCGACTTTTCGGAAATATATTAGCTGATGAATTAGTAGTTGTTGTTCTTGTTTCTTTAGTACCTTCGGTGGTTCCTATCCCTGTCATGTTCCTTGGATTATTTACAAGTGGTATTCAAGCTCTTATTTTTGCAACTTTAGCCGCGGCTTATATAGGTGAATCCATGGAAGGCCACCATTGACTAGTTTTCTAAATAGTCTTTTTTTTTTTAGTTTAATCTAAGGCAATGTGTGCATGGCTAAAAAAATTTACTTAGGGAATAAAAATATACAACTACACTATATACGATCTCGAGTAATAGAAAAAAAAGATTACAATAAAGATTACAATATTGATATTAGAGTAGAAAAAAAGGAAAGAGATCTCAAAGATCTTTTTCCTAAAATTCCCATTTGGTCCATTTATACCATAATAAAACCTTCCCCTCAATGAATATTCAATTTAGATTGGTCATCCAATCCGAATATTCACTATTTGGACTCCTAATTTGACTAAGAAGTCTTGCGATATTACGACGTGTTATTAAATAAAAAGGATGTTCTATCAAACGATTCGCCTTTTGAGTTGATTTTATTCAACGATTGACCAAACGAAAATATTAATAAATAATCAATTATATGAACTTAGATCAATCAAATTAATTTCTATGTAACGATTCGGCCCAATGAATTTATCCATTGATTATCTTATCAATTTAGGTTGCAGGATAATGATAAACAAGGGGGAAGGGAAAGGAAAATTTATAACAAAGGGGATTCATAAATGGTTCGTAGAGGGAAGGTCGAACTAGGTATATGGAATTGAATGGCGATAAGTTAACTCTTGTCAAGGGTTAGACGCATCCTTATTAAATCCGATTGCATTCAAGATGAAGAAAGAGTGGGTTTACATTGTGGAAGAAAGACATGTATATGTGATATTAGATATTGACTAGTTATATACGAGCTAAAGATATATCTAAATTTCCCTACTAATCGAATATGAGTGTAGATGGGGATTCTATAGAAGTCCTTCTGTCTCATATGTGACTGTGAGTTGAAGATGAAGTCAATAAAAAAATCGAAGAATTCAAAGTCAAAGAGCGGTTCGGGACAAAGAAACGGAAAAACTAAAGTTGTATGGATTCACAAAGACTTTCTCGAGAGAAACTAAAAAAGAGATATCAAAGTAGTTTTGATAATTCAAGAATGTTATTACTTGAATTCGAAGTTCGTAGTTACTTTGACTGGATGAATCGTAGCAATCGAATAATTAAGTCATAGTTCATTGGTTGAATGTATCATTAACCATTTTTTTTTTGGTACGAGGAACTTATCATGAATCCACTGATTTCTGCCGCTTCCGTTATTGCTGCTGGATTGGCTGTAGGGCTTGCTTCTATTGGACCTGGAGTTGGTCAAGGTACTGCTGCGGGTCAAGCTGTAGAAGGTATCGCGAGACAGCCCGAGGCGGAGGGAAAAATACGAGGTACTTTATTGCTTAGTCTAGCTTTCATGGAAGCTTTAACAATTTATGGCTTGGTTGTAGCATTAGCACTTTTATTTGCTAATCCTTTTGTTTAATATTAGAAATATGAAAAATTTTTATTTTTCATATTTTATTGCCTTGGACTTGTGCTTTGCTTTTTCGAATTATATAAAGATTTCATTCCTAGAATTACTTATTCGTTGAGAAAATAACCCACGGGAAGGGCTGATTTGCGGATGAGGAATTAGCATACAAACTCGCTTTCATCCTTCCCGTTTGTGTTCGTAGGCCTTTTAAGAGGGGTTGCAACCAAGAAGGTAATTCAATATTTCTAAATCTAATAGATTTTTGATTCGATTTAGAAAGTAGGAAACTAGAAATATATAGATATAGGGCAAAGTAATACAAAAAGAACTCTGTTCGATTTTTTAGTCTATCTATAGAGGAGATCATATGAAAAATGTAACCGATTCTTTCGTTTCTTTGGGCCAATGGCCATCCGCCGGGAGTTTCGGGTTTAATACCGATATTTTAGCAACAAATCTAATAAATCTAAGTGTAGTGCTTGGGGTCTTGATCTTTTTTGGAAAGGGAGTGTGTGCGAGTTGTTTATTTCAAGAATAGGCTGGATCCAACCAGATGTACTTTTTCTCTTATAACTAGGAAAGTTATACCTAAGAAAGAAGGGTGCATGATCTCGCGAATTACTTCTGAATAAATTCAGAAATCATATGTAAGAACTATAGCATTTCGTAATTTATTGGAAAATCCACTTTGATTCTCTATCAACCAATAATATGGGCCCATTAACATGGTTAAAGCTAAACTGTTTGAAGTCCAGACGCAGCATGGTACTCTTTCTACCACTATGTTAATATAGAGATGGTTTCAAATAAATAATTTTTATCAATAGAGAACACTCATATTGATAAAATGATTTGAACTACTTATTGGGGATTTTATCCCCTTTTTTAGCCAATGCTGAATCGATGACCTATGTATTGTGTATAAAGTAAGAAAAACTTCTTGGATTAAAAAAGTAAACAATTTTGCTGACAATTACATATTTTTTGTTTGGTCAGAAGAGTCCTCCGAATTTTTTTGTCTTGGATTAGTTTGAGATTTTGATTTCATTTTGGAATATGACAAGAGAATAGAGGATAGGCTCATTACATTAACAAGAAAGATATGGTAATTTACATTGAGCGTGAGAGCCAAATGAATCGAAAGATTCATGTTTGGTTCGGGAAGGGATCATGGAATTTTTGAAATGAATGGAAAGATAATCTACTTTCATTAAGTGATTTATTAGATAATCGAAAACAGAGAATCTTGAAGACGATTAAAAATTCAGAAGAATTGCGCGAGGGGGGCCATCGAACAGCTGGAAAAAGCCCGGACTCGCTTACGTAAAGTAGAAATAGAAGCAGATCAGTTTCGTGTGAATGGATACTCTGAGATAGAGCGAGAAAAATTGAATTTGATTGATTCAACTTATAAGACTTTGGAACAATTAGAAAATTACAAAAATGAAACTATAAATTTTGAACAACAAAAGGCCAGTAATCAAGTCCGACAACGGGTTTTCCAACAAGCCTTACAAGGAGCTCTAGGAACTCTGAATAGTTGTTTAAACAGTGAGTTACATTTACGTACTATCAGTGCCAATATTGGCATATTGGGGGCGATGAAACAAATAACGGATTAGTCCTTCTACATTTAGGCATTATTTTTGATTTATTTATTTTTTTTTTTTTTTTCAAAAAAGAATTAAGAAATACTCATGGTAACCATTCAAGCCGACGAAATTAGTAATATTATCCGCGAACGTATTGAGCAATATAATAGAGAAGTAAAGATTGTAAATACTGGTACCCCGTACTTCAAGTAGGTGATGGCATTGCTCGTATTCATGGTCTTGATGAAGTAATGGCGGGTGAATTAGTAGAATTTCAAGAGGGTACA
>JARVZY010005674.1:27500-28964 GCA_030686995.1 Artemisia argyi | reverse complement strand
GTTTTTACGTAAATTATAAGTAGAAAAGCAGTAGGAACTAAAATGAACAGTGCAGTAGCAATAAATGCAAGAATATTTACTTCCATAATCTCATCGTTTTTTTTTATTTCACAATACAATAACTCGGGATTTAATCCCATAGAGATGATAAATCTTTCACCTGTCAATTCAATGAATGCATTACCTATCGATGATATTGAATCGGATCAATATCATGAATAACAATATCTGAGCTATTAAATTAATTAGTCGTGGAGAATTAATAGTATATAACATATGAAGATCTTTTATCCATACCGAATCCAAGATAGGATTCCCGGACCAATCAAAAATTCCTTTATTTATCCTTCTTTTCTGTTCTTTCTTTTCTATAACCTACCTTAGGTCTTCCTTCTAGAACCATCAAATGAAGTATAATCTAACCCGTCCGTTTCCATTAACTACAAAACCCCACCAACAAACAATACAAGCGAAGTGGAAAAAGACAGGAATTAGGTTTTAAATTTTAGTGATCCTCTTTTCTTTGGAAGACAAAACAAAGAAGTATGAGAAAGACGAGTCGCGGCCGAAAAGATGAAATATTCTGTCAACTTCACTATTTTAGTTATTTTCATTTTATTTTAGGGTGTGTTCTTTCTTCGAGAGAATCCTGAAAAAAAAAAAATAGAGGGAAACCCCTTCGGAATTCAATTATTCTCTCTGTCCCTTCATTTCACAGAAAATGGAGAGGCGAATTGATGTACTTATTGGATCCGTCGGGACTGACGGGGCTCGAACCCGTAACATCCGCCTTGACAGGGCGGTGCTCTAGCCTATTGAACTACAATCCCAGGGAAATAAGAAGAGATCTAGCAGAAAATTTAGATTCTTTTTTTTTATTCTCTTGTCTTGTATCAGGTATTTCTTAAGAACAAGAGGGTTATACCATCTGATAGTAGATTGGCGAATTGTTGGGCCGAGCTGGATTTGAACCAGCGTAGACATATTGCCAACGAATTTACAGTCCGTCCCCATTAACCACTCGGGCATCGACCCAACGCCTAATTCATTTTAGACGTTCCATAATCAACTTCCTTTCGTCTCCCAAGTAGACTTGACAAATACATATCACTTGAAATCAAATATAACATTTGATATAAAATAGAAAGTCTCTTCTGAGTAGACTAATAGAAGGACTTGACAAATACGGATCACTTGATAGAAAATCCCACTCCTATAGTCTTTAGTCTTGGTATACCCCCAGAGGGACTTGAACCCTCGTTTTCTCCGTGAAAGAGAGAGGTCGTAACCACTGGACCATAGGGGCCTATGCCACCTTCATTCATAAATCAACTAGAAATAGGTAATAAGACAAATACCATAGGTAACTAAGGCCACCTTAACTTAATATAACTCAGGCCTGGAGCCGCCTTTAGGATTTAGGTGATGCATAGTATATAAATAAAAGGGAAAAACTCGTTAACT
>JARVZY010005674.1:12500-22500 GCA_030686995.1 Artemisia argyi | reverse complement strand
CTCCTTTCTTTTTCTTTGACCTACTTGAGCCGGATGAAAGGAAACTTTCACGTCCGATTTTGAGGGGGGGAGATCCTATCCCAATTTTTATTTTGCTAGGCCCATAGATAAAAAACCCACTTTTTTACGATTACGGGGTTTATTGGAATACGAAATCCAACCCTGGAAATACAGGATCCCCATTTTTTTTACTACCCGGAGCTTCGATACATTTCGAAATCGAGAGATGTCTACCGGGGGGGGCTCTATCAGACAACAATTAGCCAATCTAGATTTACGAAGTATTATAGATTCTTCATTGATAGAATGGAAAGAATTGGAGGAAGAAGAACCCACAGGGAATGAATGGGAAGATCGAAAAGTTGGAAGAAGAAAAGATTTTTTGCTTAGACGCATGGAATTGGCTAAGCATTTTATTCGAACAAATATAGAACCAAAATGGATGGTTTTGCGTCTATTACCAGTTCTTCCTCCTGAGTTGAGACCAATCTATCATATAGATGAGGATAAACTAGTGACCTCGGATATTAATGAAATCTATAGAAGAATTATCTATCGGAATAATACTCTTACAGATCTATTAACAACAAGTATAGCTACGCCAGAAGAATTAATAATATCTCAGGAAAAATTGCTGCAAGAAGCCGTGGATGCACTTCTTGATAATGGAATCTGCGGACAACCGATGAGGGATGATCATAATAGAGTTTACAAGTCTCTTTCAGATGTAATTGAAGGCAAAGAAGGAAGAGTTCGCGAGACTTTGCTTGGTAAACGGGTTGATTATTCAGGGCGGTCAGTGATTGTCGTGGGCCCTTCACTTTCATTACATCGATGTGGATTGCCTCGCGAAATAGCAATAGAACTTTTCCAGGCATTTGTAATTCGTGACCTAATTAGAAAACATCTTGCTTCGAACATCGGAGTTGCTAAAAGTCAAATTCGAAAAAAAAAACCGATTGTATGGGAAATACTTCAGGAAATTCTGGATGACCATCCTGTATTGCTGAATAGAGCGCCTACTCTGCATAGATTAGGCATACAGGCATTCCTGCCCATTTTAGTGGAAGGGCGTGCTATTTGTTTACATCCATTAGTTTGTAAGGGCTTCAATGCAGACTTTGACGGGGATCAAATGGCTGTTCATGTGCCTTTATCTTTGGAGGCTCAAGCAGAGGCACGTTTACTTATGTTTTCTCATATGAATCTTTTGTCTCCAACTATTGGAGATCCCATTTCTGCACCAACTCAAGATATGCTTAGTGGACTCTATTTCTTAACGAGTGGAAATCGTCGGGGTATTTGTGTAAATAGGTATAATCCATGTAATCGTATAAACTATCAAAATGAAGATAATAACTATAAGTATACAAAAAAAAAAGAACCTTTTTTTTCTAATGCCTATGATGCAATTGGAGCTTATCGGCAAAAACGCATCAATTTAGGTAGTCCCTTGTGGCTGCGGTGGCGACTAGATCAACGCGTTATTGCTGCAAGAGAAACTCCCATCGAAATTCACTATGAATCTTTGGGGACCTATTATGAGATTTATGGACACTATCTAATAGTAAGAAGTATAAAAAAAGAAATTCTTTATATATATATTCGAACCACTCTCGGTCATATTTCTCTTTATCGAGAAATAGAAGAAGCCATACAGGGGTTTTGGCAGGGCTGTTGTAATTCTATGCTACCAGGGGGAATTCGAGTCTCACCGGGTTAACTAGGACTATAATTGCAATTGCGGAATTTCTACGTGAATCAAGATCTAGAAAAGGAAGTTTTACAATCACTGACTCAAACCCATTGTCAAATTCTACTCAGCGCAATATGGAGGTACTGATGGCAGAACGGCCCACTCAGGTCTTTCACAATAAAATGATAGACGGAACTGCCATGAAACGACTTATTAGTCGATTTATTGATCACTATGGAATAGGATATACATCACATATCCTGGATCAAGTAAAGACTCTGGGTTTCCGACAAGCTACCGCCGCATCCATTTCATTAGGAATTGATGATCTTTTAACAATACCTTCTAAAAGATGGCTAGTTCAAGACGCTGAACAACAAAGTTTTATTTTGGAAAAACACCATCATTATGGGAATGTACACGCGGTAGAAAAATTACGTCAATCGATCGAGATCTGGTATGCCACAAGTGAATATTTGCGACAAGAAATGAATCCTAATTTTCGGATGACCGATCCTTTTAATCCAGTCCATATAATGTCTTTTTCGGGAGCCAGAGGAAATGCATCTCAGGTACATCAATTAGTAGGTATGAGAGGATTAATGTCGGATCCCCAAGGGCAAATGATTGATTTACCCATTCAAAGCAATTTACGCGAAGGACTCTCTTTAACAGAATATATTATTTCTTGTTACGGAGCCCGTAAAGGAGTTGTGGATACCGCTATCCGAACATCAGATGCAGGATATCTCACGCGCAGACTTGTTGAAGTAGTTCAACACATTGTTGTACGTCGAACAGATTGCGGCACCGTCCGAGGTATTTCTGTAAGTCCTCGAAATGGAATGATGGCGGACAGGATTTTTATCCAAACATTAATTGGGCGTGTATTAGCAGATCATGTATATATAGGTTCGCGATGCATTGCTACTAGAAATCAAGATATTGGAGTTGGACTTGTCAATAGATTCATAACTTTTAGAGCACAACCAATCTCTATTCGAACTCCCTTTACTTGTAGGAGTACGTCGTGGATTTGTCAATTATGTTATGGCCGAAGTCCAGCTCATGACGACCTGGTCGAATTGGGAGAAGCTGTAGGTATTATTGCAGGTCAATCTATTGGAGAACCGGGCACTCAATTAACATTAAGAACTTTTCATACCGGCGGAGTATTCACAGGGGGTACTGCAGAACATGTGCGAGCCCCTTCTAATGGAAAAATAAAATTCAACGAGGATTTGGTTCATCCGACACGTACACGTCATGGACATCCTGCTTTTCTATGTTCTAGAGACTTATATGTAACTATTGAGAGTGAAGATATTATACACAATGTGTGTATTCCGCCCAAAAGTTTTCTTTTAGTTCAAAATGATCAATATGTAGAATCAGAACAAGTCATTGCTGAGATTCGCGCGAGAACATCCACTTTGAATTTGAAAGAGAAAGTTCGAAAACATATTTATTCTGACTCAGAGGGCGAAATGCACTGGAATACCGATGTGTACCATGCACCTGAATTTACATATGGTAATATTCATCTCTTACCAAAAACAAGTCATTTATGGATATTATTAGGGGAGCCCTGGAGATCCAGTCCAGGCCCCTGTTCGATCCATAAGGATCAAGATCAAATAAACGCTTATTCTCTTTCTGTTAAGCGAAGATATATTTCTAACCCCTCAGTAACTAATAATCAAGTTAGACACAAATTTTTTAGTTCGTATTTTTCTGGTAAAAATCAAAAAGGAGATAGGATTCCTGATTATTCAGAACTTAATCGAATGACATGTACTGGTCGTTGGAATCTCAGATATCCGTCCATTCTCGAGGGGAATTCTGATTTATTGGCAAAGAGGCGAAGAAATAGAGTCATCATCCCACTCGAATCGATTCCAGAAGGAGAGAACCCACTCATACCTTCTTCGGGTATCTCAATTGAAATCCCCAGAAATGGTATTCTCCGTAGAAATAGTATTCTTGCTTATTTTGATGATCCTCGATATATAAGAAAGAGCTCGGGACTTACTAAATATGAGACTAGAGAACTTAATTCAATCGTCAACGAAGAGGATTTGATTGAATATCGAGGAGTCAATGTACTTTGGCCAAAATACCAAAAGGAAGTAAATCCATTTTTTTTTATTCCCGTGGAAGTCCACATTTTGGCCGAATCTTCTTCCATAATGGTACGGCACAATAGTATTATTGGGGTAGATACACAAATAACTTTAAATCGAAGAAGTCGGGTAGGCGGATTGGTCCGAGTGAAGAAAAAAGCAGAAAAAATTAAACTGATAATCTTTTCTGGAGATATCCATTTTCCTGGAAAGACAAATAAGGCATTCCGATTGATACCACCAGGAGGGGGAAAACAGAATTCCAAAGAATACAAAAAATTGAAAAATTGGCTCTATATCCAACGAATGAAACTTTCCAGGTATGAAAAAAATTATTTTGTTTTGGTTCAACCTGTAGTCCCATATAAAAAAACAGATGGTATAAATTTAGGAAGACTTTTCCCGCCGGATCTCTTGCAGGAAAGTGATAATCTACAACTTCGAGTTGTCAATTATATCCTTTATTACGACCCAATTCTTGAAATTTGGGACACAAATATTCAATTAGTTCGGACTTGTTTAGTGCTGAACTGGGACCAAGACAAAAAGATCGAAAAGGCCTGTGCTTCCTTTGTTGAAATAAGGACAAATGGTTTGATTAGAGATTTTCTAAGAATCGACTTAGCGAAGTCCCCTATTTCGTATACCGGAAAAAGAAATGATCTGTCGGGTTCAGGATTGATCTCTGAGAATGGATCAGATCGCGCTAATGTCAATCCGTTTTCTTCCATTTATTCCTATTCCAATCCCAAGCCAAGGATTCAAGAATCCCTTAATCCAAATCAAGGAACTATTCATACGTTATTGAATCGAAATAAGGAATCTCAATCTTTGATAATTTTGTCATCATCTAATTGTTCTCGAATAGGCCCATTCAACGATGTAAAATCAACCAATGTGATAAAAGAATCAATCAAAAAGGACCTGCTCATTCCAATTAGGAATTCGTTGGGCCCCTTAGGAACAGGCTTTCCAATTTATAATTTTGATTTATTTTCCCATTTAATAACCCATAATCAGATCTTGGTAACTAACTATTTGCAACTTGATAATTTAAAACAGATTTTTCAAATACTTAAATATTATTTACTGGATGAAAATGGTAAAATTTATAATCCCTATTCGTGCAGTAACATCATTTTGAATCCATTGAATTTGAATTGGTATTTTCTCCATTACAATTATTGTGAAGAGACATCTACAATCGTTAGTCTTGGGCAGTTTCTTTGTGAAAATGTATGTATAGCCAAAAAAGGACCGCATTTAAAATCGGGTCAAGTTCTAATTCTTCAAGTTGACTCTGTGGTAATACGATCGGCTAAGCCTTATTTGGCTACTCCAGGAGCAACTGTTCATGGGCATTATGGGGAAATCCTTTACGAAGGAGATACATTAGTTACATTTATATATGAAAAATCCAGATCTGGTGATATAACCCAAGGTCTTCCAAAAGTGGAACAGGTGTTAGAAGTGCGTTCAATTGATTCAATATCGATGAATCTCGAAAAAAGGATTGAGAGTTGGAATAAATGTATAACAAGAATTCTTGGAATTCCTTGGGCATTCTTGATTGGTGCTGAGCTAACTATAGTGCAAAGTCGTATCTCTTTGGTTAATAAGGTCCAAAAGGTTTATCGATCCCAGGGGGTGCAGATACATAATCGGCATATAGAAATTATTGTACGTCAAATAACATCAAAAGTATTGGTTTCAGAAGATGAAATGTCTAATGTTTTTTCGCCCGGAGAACTTATTGGATTGTTGCGAGCGGAACGAATGGGGCGCGCTTTGGAAGAAGCGATCTGTTACCAAGCCGTCTTATTGGGAATAACAAGAGCATCTATGAATACTCAAAGTTTCATATCCGAAGCGAGTTTTCAAGAAACCGCTCGGGTTTTAGCAAAAGCAGCTCTCCTGGGGCGTATCGATTGGTTGAAAGGCCTGAAAGAAAACGTTGTTCTGGGGGGGATGATACCTGTTGGTAGCGGCTTCAAAACACCATCAAACGAACCTAACAACATTCCTAACAACATTGCCTTTGAACCCCAAAAAAAGAATCTATTAGAGGGGGAAATGAAAGATATTTTGTTTTACCATAGAAAATTATTAGATTCTTGCCTTTCAAAGAATTTCCATGATACACAAGAACAATCTTTTTTTTAGGATTTAATGATCCATAAGAGCAGATTAACCCCTTTCTTTTCTCTTTTAAAAGGATCCGTTGGTCCAGTCATTTGATTTGATAATAGTAATAAAAAAATAACAAATAGAAAAGAATAATGGCTTGAACTGTGTATCGACGCCAATCTACGGTAGCAGAGAAGGTTCCATCGGAACAATTATTTATTTCAGGGTACCTCTTCGCTTTTTTTTCAAATCAAAGGGGGGAGGCAGTGTGGGGAGAAATGACAAGAAGATATTGGAACATTAATTTAGAAGAGATGATGGAAGCAGGAGTTCATTTTGGCCATGGTACTAGGAAATGGAATCCTAAAATGGCACCTTATATCTCTGCAAAACGTAAAGGTATTCATATTATAAATCTTACTAGAACTGCTCGTTTTTTATCAGAAGCTTGTGATTTGGTTTTTGATGCAGCAAGTAAGGGAAAACAATTCTTAATTGTTGGAACTAAAAATAAAGAAGCTGATTCAGTAGCATGGGCTGCAATAAGGGCTAGGTGTCATTATGTTAATAAAAAATGGCTCGGTGGTATGTTAACAAATTGGTCCACTACAGAAACGAGACTTCATAAGTTTAGAGACTTGAGAACCGAACAAAAAACAGGGGGACTCAACCGTCTTCCGAAAAGAGATGCGGCTATGTTGAAAAGACAATTATCTCATTTGCAAAAATATCTGGGCGGGATTAAATATATGACAGGGTTACCCGATATTGTAATCATCGTTGATCAGCACGAAGAATATACGGCCCTTCAAGAATGTATCACGTTGGGAATTCCAACAATTTGTTTAATCGATACAAATTGTGACCCTGATCTCGCAGACATTTCGATTCCAGCGAATGATGACGCTATATCTTCAATCCGATTAATTCTTAACAAATTAGTATTTGCAATTTGTGAGGGACGTTCTGGCTATATAAGAAATCCGTGATTAATAATAAGATAAATAACTTATTTCATTTCGGAACCTTCATAGATTTATCGAATCGGTTACTATTTCTTAATCTCAAAAAAGAGAGATAAAAATAACAAGGAATATAATTTGATTAGTTGGTATTCAAAATATACGATTCAAGTAGTCAAGTCGAGAAAGAGATGGTTGAATCAAAATAATTTTGTTTAAAGTTCTATTTTTGTCAGAGGGCAATATGAATGTTCTATCATGTTCCATCAACACACTAAACGGATTATATGATCTATCCGGTGTGGAAGTAGGCCAACATTTTTATTGGAAAATCGGGGGTTTCCAAGTCCACGGCCAAGTACTTATTACTTCTTGGGTTGTAATTGCTATCTTATTAGGTTCAGCCGCTCTAGCCGTTCGGAACCCACAAACCATTCCGACCGGTGGTCAGAATTTCTTCGAATATGTCCTTGAATTTATTCGAGATGTGAGTAAAACTCAAATTGGAGAGGAGTATGGTCCTTGGGTTCCTTTTATTGGAACTATGTTTCTATTTATTTTTGTTTCTAATTGGTCAGGCGCCCTTTTACCTTGGAAACTCATACAATTACCTCATGGGGAGTTAGCCGCACCCACGAATGATATAAATACTACTGTTGCTTTGGCTTTACTCACGTCAGTGGCATATTTCTATGCGGGTCTTAGCAAAAAAGGATTAAGTTATTTCGGGAAATATATTCAACCAACTCCAATTCTTTTACCTATTAACATCTTAGAAGATTTCACAAAGCCCCTATCACTTAGTTTTCGACTTTTCGGAAATATATTAGCTGATGAATTAGTAGTTGTTGTTCTTGTTTCTTTAGTACCTTCGGTGGTTCCTATCCCTGTCATGTTCCTTGGATTATTTACAAGTGGTATTCAAGCTCTTATTTTTGCAACTTTAGCCGCGGCTTATATAGGTGAATCCATGGAAGGCCACCATTGACTAGTTTTCTAAATAGTCTTTTTTTTTTTAGTTTAATCTAAGGCAATGTGTGCATGGCTAAAAAAATTTACTTAGGGAATAAAAATATACAACTACACTATATACGATCTCGAGTAATAGAAAAAAAGATTACAATAAAGATTACAATATTGATATTAGAGTAGAAAAAAAGGAAAGAGATCTCAAAGATCTTTTTCCTAAAATTCCCATTTGGTCCATTTATACCATAATAAAACCTTCCCCTCAATGAATATTCAATTTAGATTGGTCATCCAATCCGAATATTCACTATTTGGACTCCTAATTTGACTAAGAAGTCTTGCGATATTACGACGTGTTATTAAATAAAAAGGATGTTCTATCAAACGATTCGCCTTTTGAGTTGATTTTATTCAACGATTGACCAAACGAAAATATTAATAAATAATCAATTATATGAACTTAGATCAATCAAATTAATTTCTATGTAACGATTCGGCCCAATGAATTTATCCATTGATTATCTTATCAATTTAGGTTGCAGGATAATGATAAACAAGGGGGAAGGGAAAGGAAAATTTATAACAAAGGGGATTCATAAATGGTTCGTAGAGGGAAGGTCGAACTAGGTATATGGAATTGAATGGCGATAAGTTAACTCTTGTCAAGGGTTAGACGCATCCTTATTAAATCCGATTGCATTCAAGATGAAGAAAGAGTGGGTTTACATTGTGGAAGAAAGACATGTATATGTGATATTAGATATTGACTAGTTATATACGAGCTAAAGATATATCTAAATTTCCCTACTAATCGAATATGAGTGTAGATGGGGATTCTATAGAAGTCCTTCTGTCTCATATGTGACTGTGAGTTGAAGATGAAGTCAATAAAAAAATCGAAGAATTCAAAGTCAAAGAGCGGTTCGGGACAAAGAAACGGAAAAACTAAAGTTGTATGGATTCACAAAGACTTTCTCGAGAGAAACTAAAAAAGAGATATCAAAGTAGTTTTGATAATTCAAGAATGTTATTACTTGAATTCGAAGTTCGTAGTTACTTTGACTGGATGAATCGTAGCAATCGAATAATTAAGTCATAGTTCATTGGTTGAATGTATCATTAACCATTTTTTTTTTGGTACGAGGAACTTATCATGAATCCACTGATTTCTGCCGCTTCCGTTATTGCTGCTGGATTGGCTGTAGGGCTTGCTTCTATTGGACCTGGAGTTGGTCAAGGTACTGCTGCGGGTCAAGCTGTAGAAGGTATCGCGAGACAGCCCGAGGCGGAGGGAAAAATACGAGGTACTTTATTGCTTAGTCTAGCTTTCATGGAAGCTTTAACAATTTATGGCTTGGTTGTAGCATTAGCACTTTTATTTGCTAATCCTTTTGTTTAATATTAGAAATATGAAAAATTTTTATTTTTCATATTTTATTGCCTTGGACTTGTGCTTTGCTTTTTCGAATTATATAAAGATTTCATTCCTAGAATTACTTATTCGTTGAGAAAATAACCCACGGGAAGGGCTGATTTGCGGATGAGGAATTAGCATACAAACTCGCTTTCATCCTTCCCGTTTGTGTTCGTAGGCCTTTTAAGAGGGGTTGCAACCAAGAAGGTAATTCAATATTTCTAAATCTAATAGATTTTTGATTCGATTTAGAAAGTAGGAAACTAGAAATATATAGATATAGGGCAAAGTAATACAAAAAGAACTCTGTTCGATTTTTTAGTCTATCTATAGAGGAGATCATATGAAAAATGTAACCGATTCTTTCGTTTCTTTGGGCCAATGGCCATCCGCCGGGAGTTTCGGGTTTAATACCGATATTTTAGCAACAAATCTAATAAATCTAAGTGTAGTGCTTGGGGTCTTGATCTTTTTTGGAAAGGGAGTGTGTGCGAGTTGTTTATTTCAAGAATAGGCTGGATCCAACCAGATGTACTTTTTCTCTTATAACTAGGAAAGTTATACCTAAGAAAGAAGGGTGCATGATCTCGCGAATTACTTCTGAATAAATTCAGAAATCATATGTAAGAACTATAGCATTTCGTAATTTATTGGAAAATCCACTTTGATTCTCTATCAACCAATAATATGGGCCCATTAACATGGTTAA
>JARVZY010005673.1:0-28966 GCA_030686995.1 Artemisia argyi | reverse complement strand
CAGTTTTAACATCCGTCATTGATTGAGGGGGAGAGTAATTTCTCAAATTTTTATGTATCATCAAAAACTCTCCACACTTTGTACAAAGGCAACAAAACGATTTGTGATGGTTATGTGTCAGAATGAGTACATTTTCAAAGAGTTTTCGTTAAAACTTCAAATCTTTTGGAAACTCATCGAATCTGACACATAACAACCTCCCTCACAAATTGAGGGGGAGCAAAAAAAGTTCTTTTATCAAAAAATATTAAAACTAACCGCATTTCTCTCCCAAAAGCCTTCTAACTTATTTAAATCAATTGAGATCCAAAATCTCAAAAGATTTGAAATTTTTGATCGGGGGAGAGAATGTGATTTAAATATGATATCTGATATCAAACGTGATCTTTTAGACTCAATAATAGGCTCCCACATGTGTGCTAAACTCTTTAGTATACCGATGCACATATTGAGGGGGAGCAAAGGCGTTTGTGGAAGTAATACCAAAGACCGACCATTTATCTTTATGCACGGAGTTATAAGGATGGTTAAGGTTAGGTATGAGTTCCCATGATCCACCAGAACCAGAAGGATCTTCCCAGGGACAATCCATAGATAGATTAGAAGTCCTTAGGAATGATTGAAAAAAGGAGAAAAATGAAATGGTATTTGGCGGAACCATCTCAAGTCCGTGTACCTTTTTGGTACCGAGCCCCCCACCCAACAAGGAAGGCATATCCCGGTAAATTACCTAGGCAAAACAAAAAAAAAATGAGAAAGGGAAGAGTGCGGACTGAGATAGAGCTAGGACTGGAACAAACCCAACAAGGTTCTAGTGGTGAAGTCTCGGTAAGCACTGAAGGGGTTGAAGAATTAAAAAGAATTGAAATTAGAAAGGGTGAAAAGAAATAGCACTCCAAATATTCAACCTTAGGGCAGAAACCGGGTTCAATTCATAAGCTACTGGCGGTTACTAAGGTAACACCGGTATTGAAGACAAGACGTCATGGACCCAGTGACGCACTGCACCAACCTTCCCAACCACTCAAGTTCTCTTAAAAGAGCTTGTTTAATTCTCACGGGGAACCCTGTGCAATGTATCGACCGCTCATTGCGAGCTATGTTGATACCTAAAACAGGAGACGCCTCCCCAGTCTCCAGGAGCGGATCAAAACGCACTATTGAGTCTAGAGCCATGAGATCATACATAAATCTCAATAGGACACACTTCCAAATATGCTTATTGTTTCATACAATGTGGAAAACAAGATAAAATATTTAGAGTCCTACGCATTATCCTTGTGGTATTGCCAGAACATCCGAGTGATATGAAAATATTCACAATGAAGATGAAAATCCTTCTAGAGCGAACATCACTCAAGCTCTTGGTAGGTGACATGTGAGATCCATCTTGGATCAATGATCAAGTGACAACTGGAAAGCAATGATGGTGCGATTCTAAATTGAATCAAACTTGTTCCAGGATATGGATTGACGGATACTTTTGCAAAAACCTTTCAATGTGCTCATCAACTAATTTTCGAGCACATTGATTGTGTATAACCTTTCAAACAAAAGTATTTTTTTATGGAAATATGATTCAAAGCTTAAAACTCTCGTCATGTCTCAAAAAGGTTTATCATATGACACGCGAGTGATTTCTATAAATCTATTTCTCATCAATCCGTGAATACTTATTCACCTATTCACTCTATCGTGCTGTCTGCTTTGAGACGCTCCGGTATGAGAACATGCTTAGCATGAAGATTCTGAAGTGGACTCTTTGGAAAATTCATCACTACAAGCTGAAAATTCCTGTCAAGGAGAGTCTTCTTTAAAAGAGACTCTACCTGATCACAGGTCGGTTTTCACAAAACCGGAGGGTAGTCTGTCCTCGCAGAACGAATGACAAAGCCATATTCGTTCTCTATCTTTATTGCTAACTGTTTTATTTCAGGGACACATATAAAGATGGCATTGATGGCTCCTATTTCCAGCATAATCGGGTCAATCCATACCTCATGCTCATACATCTTCCTCACTATCAATGACGATGAGAGACTTGCTACAACAAATGTTGAGAGACTACCAACAACGTTTCCGCAACTCTGATGAAAAAGTCTCCTGATCCACAACTCTGATGTAAAGTCTCCAGATCCAGAAGGGTGTGAGCATGATGGTCCTTAAGTCACTACATCACAAGAAGGCGATACTACTGTGGATGAGCTTGGAGATTTATTGTGGCTGATGATCTCAAAGAAGCTCAAAGATCACACATCTCAAAGGAACATCAAATCACAAGTTCATTGCTTGAAGTACAAAGTGTGCAGAAAAGTGAAGAATCAGAACCTACGAGCTACAATGACTTATGAATGCTTAAAGATCAAAGAGCTTAATTTCCAAGGTGACCTCGCTTAGGGGGAGATTTTTAGGAATACAATTATTCCTATAGAAGACTCGGTCACCTAATTAATGTAATAGCATTTAAGTTAGCTCGTAGTTAGTTAGTTTAATTATATATTAGTTTAGATTAAGTAACACCGTGGAAGAAGGACGGGTCTTTACCCACTGTATGCTTGATCCACAGCCCGGGTGTGGGCGTTTTTATCTTTCTTTGTAGCTTAGTATAAATACCCCTCTCCACATGTGGAGAGGGTTGGACCTTCACACTAATCTCAATCTAATATCACATTTTCTCTCTCAAGGTTCCAAGTTCTCTCATTCTCCTTTCTCTCTTATTTCATACACCATACTAATCACAAGAACCATCATGTTTGTGACTTGATTGATAATCTACAAAAGCACCTTCACCAAGTATGACTCTTCTCAAACTCCATTTTACTTATATAATGAAAATGGGTCAAAACGAGTATTTTACATAATACCCGTCATTTTGTAAAGTATTATTCCGAATGTCAATTGATTAATGTTTATTCATGGAAATGATATATATGAGGTCTTAATAAATTATGGAATTTTTGGTGTCTTTCGGAGTAATAGAAGCCGTTTTTACGAAAAATTGGTCAAAAGTTTATAAAAGGGTATGCAGAAAAGGGGTGTTTGGGACACGGTCCTTTTTAACCCATTTTGGGTCAAACGAGTCAAGAATTTTGGAAAAAAAAATATATGGTTAAGTGTTTGTAGAGTGGTTAAAATAATTGGAGAACTAGTTAGAGAACTAGTGGAGAAATAGTACGAGTCAATTTTCGAAAAATCATATCTTTAAAATGGTAAGTCGTCACAGGTCGCATCACTCGGAGTTTTGAACGTAATTAAGCCTATTTTAATTTAAAAATAGTCTAAAGGTCTGAATTTTTATAAAGTTTTGTTAATGGTCAAAAGAGTAACAGAATGTCCGTTAAAGTTGGGTCGTTTCAGCGTAAAAACTCAAATTTCAATGATTTTAAGTCGAGTCATTCACAGGGTATTACAATACTCATGAACTATTGACATACCAGTAGGAAGTTTCTTGTGAAGACAGTTCTAAGTGGAAAGCTGCTATTGAAGAAAATATGGATTCTCTGAGGAAGAATAAGACCTATTAGTTCGTAGATCGTCCATTTGGGCAAAAGCTGAGCTGCAAATAGCTGTTCAAGATAAAGGAAGGGATTGAAGGTGTTCAAAAGCATAGATACAAGGAAAGGTTGGTGGCTCATGGATTCACACAGAAGGCAAGTATTGACTACAATGAAGTATTTTCTTCCCGTAGTTTGACACACATCTATCTGGGTTATACATGCATTGACTGCGTGTAGAGATTATGAGCTGGAGTTGCTTGATGTAAAGATGGCATTTTTACATGGAAATCTTGAAGAAGTGATCTACATGAGGCAGCCACCGGGATATGAACAAGGTAACAAGGTATGTTTGTTAAAGAAATCTCTTTATGGTTTGAAGTAGCAACCTAGGCAATGGTATAGGAGATTCGATGAGTACATGCTGAGCAACGAGTTTAAGTGTAGCAGTTACGACAGCTGCGTATATTACAAGAGTTATGCATCAGGTGAGTATATCTATCTATTGTTATATGTAGACGATATGTTGATTGCTTGTAGCAAGGCTGAGATTGGTTCTACCAAGTCTTTGCTAAAGAAGGAGTTCAACATGAAAGAGCTCGAGGAAGCAAAGAAGATTCTTGGTATGGAGATCATCAAGGATCGGAGTCACAAGATTCTGAGGGTGTCACAATCCGGATACATTTATAAGGTTTTAAATAATTTTAGAATAGATAATGGGAAAGCGATTCAGATGCCATTGGGTGGGCACTTCAAGCTGTTGTTGAAGGATTCCCCGGTTAGGGATTGTGATGTTGAAAGGATGAGTAAGGTGCCTTTATGTACTTGACGGTGTGCATGAGGCCAAACATAGCGTATGCGGTAAGTGTAGTTAGCATACATTTGGCGAATCTAGGTAAAAAGCATTGGGAAGTAGTGAAGTAGATTATGCAATTTGTGGAGCACTGCAAAGGTAGGTTTGGTGTATGGGACAAATCGTGACAACCATGTGGACATAATAGGTTTTGTTGATTCAGACTACGCTAAGGATCCGGATAAAGGTAGGTCTATCATTGGTTACCCATTTTAAGTACAGGGATGTGTTGTAAGCTGAAGGCAACACTGCAACACGTGGTGGCTCATTCAACTATAGAGGCGGAGTATATGGCCCTTACGGAGGTTGTGAAGGAAGCTATTTGGCTAAGGGGACTCTTGGAAGAGTTGGGCGTAGAGCTTAACACTGGGGCAGTTAATTGTGATCATCAGGGCGTGATTCACTTATCGCAGAATCATGTTTTTCATGAATGGAATAAGCACATCAATGTGCGTTATCAGTTTATCAAAGATGTCTTGGAAGCAGATACGGTTGAAGTTCTGAAGGTGGGTACTAAACACAATGTTGCGGATGCTTTGACGAAGGTGGTACCTAGACTTAAGTTTCAGCACTGCTTGGAGTTGTTGAGTGTCGATGTATGCTAATATAAAGCCTAAGGTGGAAATTGTTATGTTTAGTCTTTATTTTAGCTTATATGAATGTCTAGGGTGTTAAGTATCTTTAGTTCATAGTTAAAGTGTGTTTGACGTTTGCTTAAGTCTCAAGTCAAACACAACATAGTTTCCTTATTTTCTTTGTATTCACAACCGACTTAGAATCCTTGTACAAGTCGGTTTCTTTCCCCCTCATCTTTTATAAAAGGAGGTAAGGGGGAAGGGATTTGTCACGTCATTCTTTCTTTACTAATCAAGGTTTGGTTAGGCTTATTTGCTTGTTCGTGTTCTTTACTTTTCTGTCTATATATATAATATGTTGGTTCGTGTGTGTCTTCTTCAAAGATCGAGTTATCAGTGCTAGACACCCAGGCTGTTGATCGACAATATCAACAGATTTCAAGAAACACGGAATCATGTTCTTATAGTAACATGATCACTTAGCAAGATGGTAAAACATAGAAGAAGTTTTGTGTTTATATTCGCTACCAAAATAGCACGATATTGTTGGTGTATGTAAGGGGTTTTTGTCTCATGCAGTCGTGCCTATTCGGCTATACATGCGCTATGCCTCAAACTTCATATTCCTCCTGGGTGGACTTCTCATTTTTATATGCTTATTTATTATAATGCGGTTGTATATAGTCTTCTACTTTTCATTAATTACTTGTGCTTTTGAGCTTTCTTTGGGACTTCCTATTGTTTGTTTTAATCCATTCTTATTATGACATGTTTTTTTTATATCTCTTCTGCCTCGTATCAATCAATTGTACGTGCCAAGGTATTACCACGATAACATGAAAAAAATAAATATGAGGATAAAAATAAAAATAAAAAAATAATGATAAAGATGAAGATGAAGATTATGTCCACAAAGTGTTAAAAAAAAAGTTCACACAATGATGTGTCAATTCATATCACTTATCTAATCATACATATACTTTCATTTTTATAATTGATTTGATTAGACAAGTGATTTTGGCACATGGCACATATTGTATGAAACCTTTTTTTTAAACTTGACAATGCGTGATCCAGAGAAAGCCCAAGCCCGATGCAGGCCCAATAAAACCAAACGGTACAACTAATGTAGTAAGAGTGATGGACCAGTTGAACACTTGACCCAACAAAATATTACAATATATTAGTAGAGCAGATAGCTTTTTTTTCAAATCTTTAAAGAAATGACATGAGCAAATAATATTTCTTCAAAGATTAATGTAGATAAAGTACATAAAAGGTTACTAGAAAGTCTTTTTGCGTTACAGATGATTTTCAAATGTCTTTTGAAAATAGTTTATCATGAGACTGGGTGTTATCGTCATCAAACTCACCACCTCCACGTCAACTCCACATCACCATTCAACACACTACCAAACCGACCACCAAACAATAAATATAAAAATACCTTACTTTATACAAACATATCTCACAATATACCCGACAAACAAACACAAAAAAACCATGAGAAACTGTTCGGTGGTGCATACTGCATACCACCAAACCAATGCAAACATTACACCCTTGGCATGCGGATAGAGACCTATTCGGTGGGGATGACGCGTGAAAAGTGAAGGTGGTGGTGGTAGACCACCCACCATAATGACTGGACTTAAAGGAGTAGAAAACCAACTGCTCAATTAGGACCATAAGTTCCCTAACCATTGAGTGGGAACCATAACTGTAGTGGACAGTTTTAAAATATTACCAAGTTGAAAATGGTATATTATATTGGGAATTGCATATTAAATTGTCTTTTACTCCTATTTATTTATTTTTAGAAAGTCAACTAACTATCTCACAATAAATCAATTTCACATGTTTTAAGCAGGACTTGAACCCACAACAGTTTGGTTAAGGAGCATTCTCACATATGAGGTACTATTAAGACCTAGCCCTTTAGTTGTATATATAGTATGAGACCATAAAATATTCTTTGCATATTCTTTGCAAGAGAATGAGAGTGGAGTGCAATGTAATGCAAATGAAGTGAACAAGCCATAGTAGTTGTGGGATTAGCTCTCATTTGTCATTTGACCTCAAAATGTGATGTGGAATGAACATGCCACATGGGCCAAGATTCTCACACAAACACAACATTCCAAAACTGATCTTCAAACTATTGCCAGCTGTTGATATTTGAATGCAAACAAAACAAGCCACTAAGAAATATAAATATATGCCAACCTCTAATTCCTATGCTTTGAGTTTTACAAAAAGAAACACCATAACCATACCAAGAATCATTCACCTTATTTTTTATGCAAATCAAATCAATATTGTTATCAGCAACTTATGTCAACTAGTACGGGAGGCGGAGACAAAGTGGAGCAGGGCAGATGCCCCTCTAACAAAAAAATTTGTAGTTCAATTTTTTAAAAGTATCTAGCTATTTTTGTAATCTGCCCCTTAACGAACCATTTACTTTGACATTGTATAGAGAAAATCAAAAGCCATAAATAAAAGATACAAGTACATGAAAATGTTATAACCAAGATTCATGGTCTTGAGGTACCATTTTGTACTTCTAGCCTAGAATGAAGGGATGTTACTATGGTAGCACCAAATGATAATAGTATCATCATTTAGTACAATGCAATTAAAAACTATTTAAGGGCATCCACACAAAACAAACTATGATGATCACTAATGCATAGTACTCCGTAAGATGGTAAGATGATTATTGGGTCCGTTAACCACTAAAGACCTAGAATAAAACCATGTTCACTTGCACATGGGTCCAATAGCTTGAAGGAAGTATATACATGATTCCAAGAGTGTGTATCTTTGTCTGCTTCCCATCATTCATCATATTACTACTTAAACTAAAACAAAATATACCTACCAACTTGGTAAAACAAGTACATTTTGTAGCAGAAAAGATGGTGTGTCATATTGTCTCGTTATTTTTTGCAACTTTTGTCTCATAGCCAAAATAAGAAGATATTCCTATTCTGATTGTGAAATCCACCTCTTGATCAATTTCGAATTACCAAGTTTCACATGAACTCCTTAACTTTCCAGTCTGTGATATTTGTATGTTTCCACAAATCCAGATAATGGCTCAACTAAATAATTAAGATGATAATAAAAAAGATATCAAGAAACCAACATAGCAGAATTTTGAATTATCTCCTAATTGAAGAAACATTTGTGATATGAGTTTACTGCCAATACAAGATATTTATCGCCGAAGATGATAACCACAACCTACTAATTAATAACTAAAGATAGATGGAAACATAAATCACATCCTAGAAACTACAAACCATAAGGTAAAACGTCACGTTTGAAGCTGAAAACAACCCCAAAAAGTACAGAACCACATGATGTACAAAATATTGTTTCCCAAAATAATTGTATGCATCTTACCAGGATTGATACCTTCTACGAACTGCAAAGACAAAGGAATGGACGGTATTGGTGAGTGACCCCAAAAGTTGCATTGGTTTTCTCAGAGCATACAGTCGGTCCTAGCAGGCAATCTTCTGAAGAAGTTGAGCGGGACAGAAGGTAGCTTGTGGCGGAACCTTGGGTGTCTTAACACATAGAAGCCAGTCAGGAGTGCCACAATTTGGAAAGGTGTGACGTACAGAACAATAGCAGCAATTAAACAGAATATCACAAACAGTGCTGTAGCTCGTGGGTCTCTCCAGCTGAGTAAAGATTGCAGTCTTTCTCCCTGTGTCGCTAGATCCCCAACGACAGTCTGAATCCTACCAGAAATACTCCTTAAACGATCATACCTCATCCTTATGATATCAGGAGGACGAGAAGTTGGAAAAGTGTCGAA
This sequence comes from Artemisia argyi, assembly GCA_030686995.1. Lineage (NCBI taxonomy): Eukaryota > Viridiplantae > Streptophyta > Magnoliopsida > Asterales > Asteraceae > Artemisia > Artemisia argyi. The sequence goes on along the minus strand of JARVZY010005673.1, from coordinate 20,212 downwards.
TTCTTCATCAAGTTCATCAGGGTGTGCGTTATCTGCACAGGAAAGACGAGTATCCATATGGGGTGGGTTCTTTGGTCTCCATCTGTAGTACCACACTCCAATCAAAAACAGATATAGAAAAATAGTGGGCAGAATCAACTCGGGATACAAGACCAGTATCAAGAAAAGGATATGGATGAGCACGGTGGTGATGGGATTCTTCCAATTACATATCTGATCAAACCACTTTCCTACTGCAATCAACCCACCCAAAACACCCATAATTCTGAAGAAGTTAGCTTTACTTCTTCTCATACTCCACATGTGAGAACCCACATCAAGCATATACTCCACAACCTCTTTCCTCAATGGTGGTTCAGCACGACTAAGCCTCATGGACACAATCTGAGTAGCTTGATGCCTTAAGCTATCAAGTTGAGCGACAGTTAACGGATGTATGTAGTGCATTTTGGGTAGCAAAGGTTGCGAGTACATATGCATCATGTTCAGTAAAGACGAGCATGTAAACCTGACCGCCAAATGAATCTCACCCATTTTTTTCACACCAGTTGGATGCAAAACTAAGAGCGGGTATGAATGAGTGTAAACACGGTCTGTTTCAAGAGTTGACAAACGGATCCTGACCTTGCCGATCCTTGAATCCCTTGCCCCTCCATTCTTATCTCCACCTTGCAGATGACAATTATCAAACACACCAATAGTTATAACTGTACACGGGTCAAAAACTTCCCAAGTATACTGCTCGTTCCATTTAGGCATAAAACTGTCGATAATCGTTCTAGTTCTGACCCATTTTGTTCCATACTTGGCTACACAGTACGCATCCGTTGTCGCCCTTCCATCTTTCGTCTTCATTGGTGATAACCCGTGAGCACTCAAGATTCCCACTTCAAGAACCCCAATACTATTCTTCCATAACTGCTTAGCCGTCGGCCTAAGATCGCTACTGTAGTGAGTAGACTCATCGAGAACATGATAACCACCTTCCAAACAAATCCTCATATGAATCCTACTAGCAAACTTCACTTCCTTCCTCTTTTCCCCGTCAATCATAACATGCTTTTCCAAATTAAACCACCTCGTGTTAATTGCTTTATGATCCAACCTCCGATCCACGTACTGCAAAGGAATAGCACACATCCCAAGAACTTCATCTTTATTAGGCGCAACCCGATCTTCTACACTCAAAATTAAATGCTCATCAAACGGTTCAGCAGCTACAAACATCAAATCCTCATTCCACATAGGATTAATCGTCTTACTCATCGATATCCTAGTCCGCAGCGTCTGATGTCCAAGAGCTGCCTTCACATAAACTTCAGGAAACCGAGTTCTATCATGTGGTATCAAATCCTGCGCTTCAATCACATTAACTCTGAGATACCAAAGCTTCGGCGAAAGATACACTTTCGAACGAATATTAGCAAGCGCATCCGACCCACCAACAGTAGCAGCATCCGAGTGCCACGCTTCTGGAAATGCTTCATCCGCTTGTGTACCCCACCAAACCGCCAACATCAACTCCCCTTTCAGCTTATTCCCTTTCCTATCTTCCAGCCTATACCACTGAGGCGCTAAAGGACTATCGGGCGGTACACGTTTCGGCACCTCGGTCAAATCAAACAAAACCCAACCCATAAAATCATCTTTAATCATATCCTTATCCTTAACGCTAACTTCCAACATAGTCGCCTGAATCCTATCTCTAGAAAAAGCAAACACTTGGTTCCACTCAGGATTCGACTTCTTCTCGAAATGCCTCGTCGTCCCCTTATAATTCCCTAACCTCACCTCAGCATACGGGTCACTACTACCCGTAACGTCCTTAGCAGGTAACTCCCTAGCTTTCACTACACGAACATACAAATACTGCATTTGTTCCACAAGGTCATAAGTGCTAGTGAGCTTATCACCCGTCATTTTACTCCCTCCGAGATGTGGTTTCGTCTCCTTAAGAGAGAAATCATCATGCGGAGGCGGCCTGTGCATCATCTTGACTTCCTCACAACTGAAAAACATCAAACCAATAACACAATTTCAGCAACTAATACTTCATAACCCAAAAAGACAGAAATATTAATCACATTACAATCATTATTTATTAAACTACCAACGACAAGCTTTTCAAAACATTTACCGTTTACAATAATGTGTGTTTGGCAACGAGCATTTACCGTTAAAAAATATCATTTACAACCCTCCTATTTGAAACGATAATAAAATCATCAGAATCAGCATTTAGCTCTTACTAATTTCATCTTAACTCAATTTTAACAACTAATATATTCAAATCCTAGAAAACAGGACTATTAACTAAACTACTATGTTTAACGCAAGCTTTTTAGTCTGTTTAAATGTTCCTATATAATACGCTAATAAATTTTACACTTTCTAAAAAACATACATCTACGTTACCAAGCGCTTTTAATTGCATCACATAACATAACATACAGATAAGAATATTAATTATTTTAATAATTAACTTAAAAAATAAAATATATAAAACAACAACAGAATAAAAACACCTAAATATTAGCAAACCCTAGAATCCAGGACTATTAAAGAATAATTAAAATAAGACTAGCATTACATTAAAAACAAAAAATAAAAAATAAACCTGAGAAATTAATAAAAGATGAGTAGAACAGTTCAGATCTAGACGCTCCTGCAACAAGTTTAAGTAAAAAAAGTAGTTAGTAGAAATAAACCCCTAGAATGAGATAAGATAAATGTAGTACATTAAAAGATGTATATACCTAACGATAAGATGGTTTCATGATAGATCTGTTATAAAAGTTTAAGAGATTATTTTGAGTGATGAAAATGTAGTGAGGAATTTGAAGTGGGTTTAGAGAGAGAGTGAAAAGTGGCGGAGAAGGGGGGTTGGGTTGGGTTTGTGTCTTTATGAAAAGAAAATAAAGAAAAGAAATGAAATGGAGGAGTGTAGTGTTGGGTAAGTTGTATATGTAGCCCTTGTAGCTTTGTGGTTATTGAAAAGGAGGAGTGTAATCAAATAATCAATGCTGTATTTTCACTTTTTCTTTTTATTTTTTATTTTCTTTAATGTAATGCTGTATTTTCACACAATATTTATATATAAAATATTTTAAGCATTTTTTTTTTTTTTTGATTTTTTAAAAACAACTAAGTATAACACAGTATTTACATCATAAATCAATTTTACAATATTTTAATCATGATTTGAACTCATAACTATTTGATTGAGAAGTATTCTCACATATGTGGTACTATTGAGACACAAGTTTTTTTTTTTTTTTTTTTTGGTTATTATTTATCAAATCCTTGATCTTGATTGTAAGATTGTGTGAAACAAAAACTTGTCAATCTTGTATAGAATTGCTAAGTAGGTGAGACTGAAGGATCGTAAGATCGCTTAATGCTAGAATGTTTCAAGTGTGCGTATATAGTTTTAGGTTTACATTGTGTTCTCGAGTTTTGGGGGAGGGGGAGGAGAGAATATGTTCTTGGGTTGAAAAATATAAAAGAGAAAATAAGTAAAACATTAATAAAGCCTTGTGTTTTTTAGTTGAGAACGAAAGAGGAGAAATGAAAATAGTTTGTCTATTTACAATTATACTTATATTTATAAGTTTTAAGGTTTCGAAAGTAAGGTTACTTTTGTCATTTAATATATGGACTTTAGTTTTCTTTCAATTTCACCCGATTTTAAAATGAATTGAAGCTGAGTTTTCCTTTCAATTTTCTTCATTTCCTTTATTCATGTCTTAGAAAAGCTGTAGAACACAAATTATTCATAGTTTACAACAACAGTAGTTAAAGTTACAATGGGTCTCACTGACTTGTGTAGCAAATTTAACCTGTCAACTTGTTTAGATAAACAGTTAACGGATTATGTCCATTACATGTAAGCGATTAGGTTTAAATTGTATCAACCAATTAACCAAAACAAATTTCCACCCCTTTGCTATTAGTATATAAGGTCGTTCTCGAAGGTAGATGAAATGGGTGGCCGTCCAAGAACTTTAACCTTTTAAGACCCACAATTTATGTTATATATAACTATTAAGATATGGAGTATAAATATACACAATAAATAGTTAAACAAACTAATAACCTTATATAATAATGCCTAATGAATTATATTTCCTTATATTTTACATAAATAGTTTTCACTTGATGTTTTAAGAAAAATGCCAACTTTTGTTTAGCCTTTGCGTCATAGCCTTACTTTAAGTTCTTGTCTAGACCTCTAAAAACTTAAGAACGGACTGCTATGTATGGTTTAAATTAATGAAATATAGTTTTAGTTACATAATGCTGTGACTTTTTTTTTCCCATTTCATGCTCCTGGAACAGTCTCTCTATGTATGATATGTCTACATTTCACCTCATTATACCCCGCTCCAATAGAATTGGGTATGTTGTTGTTGCGTGTACTTTTGATTAGGGTAAAGTTTGTATGAATAATAAACATTTTCGTATGACTGTTGTAACAGCATGGATTTCTTTACAGTTAATGAACATCAAAAGAAATGTTTTTAAAATGTATTTTGTAGGTTTTTAGCAATGACCTTTTTAAGATTTTGATTTGAAAATTGAAGTTTGCGGTCAAATTTCAATTTTTGAAAGATTTTATTGTGCATTTGAAAGAATGGAAAACTGTATTAAAATACTTTATGATATAGTAAATTCAATGGCCTAATTGGAATTGATCATATCTTTTTATCATACGTGTAGCGATTATACAATAACTACGGTTATGTGACTTCTTTTGAATAAAAAATGTCAAATCGATGACAAAAACTTATAATGTCAATATATGTGATGTATCAACCTAAAAATAGTAGAACATATACGCAATGAGATGAGGGACGTTACAGATTAATAGGGTTTTTATATTTCAACATTCATTTAGTAGCCGTATATGTTTGAACCATGTATTTATTATAGCTTTTGGTCTACGTAACCATTTGATGTTTGAAATTTTTGAATTTTGTACTCGACTAAAAGTCAGAGGTGTTTAATATTGACATAGCGTTCAATACTTTAATTGATGATTGAACCCATCTTTCGTTTGTACAATAACTAAACACATTGATTTTACTACTAAAAAAACCTACAATCTAACGGTATCATGTGATGTAAAGTGTTTCTCAACAAGTACTTGGCGAACGCAGTTTTTCGTCTATCCATAAACATGGTTTCACTATGACATGTGCACAAATAGATCTAGATGTGGTCTCTAACTCTAGGGTCCATCCCATAATCGTCATTTAATATGTAGGGTTGAAATTGAAGAAAACAAAGTAAGAGGTATCTTAATAGGATTAATCAAATACACAGGGGTGTCTTGGGCTAATAAATAATATTAAACTTCACTGAGTATATTTGAGAGAGAACAATGGTCGGAACTATCCCACGTGCAAAGTCCGTGACGCCTTTTTTTATTGTTGTGTGTGTGACAAAAGAAAGGATCAGCGGATGACAATGCAAATGTTGTTGTTGATATTCTTTTTCCAATAAAATAATACTATTTGGTTAATAATTTGAATTACTTTTTCCTTTAGTTTTCATTTTTTAAATGTTCATTTTTTTTAAATGTTCATTACTAAATAAAGATAGAAAGTTTGATTATTTTTATCATATAGCTCGTAATTGAAAGTATTATTATAAATTTTAAAGATGATATTAATTAGTCGGTTAAAAATAACACTTTTATCGCATTGACATTCAATTTAGATTGTTATTCCGCAAAAAATCAAGCATAAATTATTTGCTACATATCAAATAAAAGTTTAAGGGCACGTTTGGTAGGGTGAAATTCAGAGAAATGAAATGAAGCTCAGAAATGGAATTCACATAAATGAATTACCAGGGAAATTGAATAATAATTCCAGTGTTTGGTAACAACAGAGACTTGACCCGAGAAATGAAAATAATTATTTTTTTTTTAAATAACAATTCTAAAAAATTATTTTTTTAAAAAATTATTTTTTTTTTAAATTGATTTTTTTTAAAAGTATTTTTTTTAAATAACAATTTTAAAAAAATTATTTTTTTAAAAAACTTATTTTTTTTTAAAAAAAATTGATTTTAAAAAAAATTATTTTTATATTTTTTAAATAACAATTCTAAAAAAAATTATTTTTAAAAAATTGATTTTTTTAAAATTATTTATTTATTTATTTTTTAAATAACAATTCTAAAAAAAATTATTTTTAAAAAAAATTTGATTTTTTTAAAAAATTTGATTTTTTTAACAATTCTAAAAAAATTGATTTAAAAAAAATATTTTTTTAAATAACAATTCTAAAAAAATTATTTTTTAAAATAAAATATTTTTTTAAATAACATTTTATTTATTTATTTATTTATTATTATTATTATTATTATTATTATCCTCCCTAAGAAATGGTTTCCACTCCAAAAGCATAAGAAATGAATTCCTTGATTTTGTACATAGACTCAACTCCCAAAGATTTGCAAATCTCCACCTTTTTATTTCCTCGGCTACCAAACACGGGAAATGATTTCATTTCCATTTCTTTGATATCATTTCCCCCAACCAAACATGCCCTAAAGGTTTGAAAAGTATTTTGTGTTTTTATAATACCCATATATAAACTATTATAAAATATGTTTGGCGACACGTAGCAGTAAGCAGTTGGCAGTAGCAGTAAGCTGTAAGCAGTAAGCAGTCGTTGTTTATTTAAAAAACATGTTTGGTAACGTAGCTGTAGCAGTAATTATAAAGTATAAAATTACGAAAAGGGTCATATACACATTAAAATAAAATAAATTATTAAACAAATGGGGGTATATATGTAATTTCAGTATCTAAACGCTTGAAGCAATTCAAGAAAGCTCATTCAAGAAGCATTTCATTTTGGAGCGGTTAGGATAGTTTCAACTGCTATTAGAGATGTTGTCAAACAAGCTTTTCATCTAAATGCTTACCGCTTACCGCTCCTAAACGCTTCCTTACCGCTTGTTGCCAAACATGACCATAGTGTCAACTAATATTGCTAGTCATGTTACTTGGTTTTTTTTTTTTTTTTTTTTGAATGGCGGTAATTTTATTGAAGCACTAGCAAGAAACTAGAAAAAATTACTTGGTTATATTACTTCTCAATAGTTTGGTAATATTACTTTACTTGGTTATATTACTTCTCAATAGTTTGGTAATCAAGTAAACGGGAACAACATTTTTGTTAGAATAAATGAAAGTAAGCGAAAGAAAATTGAAACACTATATTGTTCTTAAGTTTTCCTTGAACAAAAAAATAATAATAAAATAATAAAAAATAATAAATGTTAAGTAACTTTTATACATTTTTACACCAAAAGTTTTCATCTAAATATGGGCGGATTTAGACCGAAATTTTTTTTATACCTAAATTATTTTGTATAAAGTTACAAATGTAACTCTCATTATTTTATATCTTTTGTGTTATGCTTTCTTTTACTCTTTCTATGTTTTAAATGTCATAATTATAATTATATATATATATAGTTTTTCTTTCTTTTTATCAACCAAAGAACATAACTTTTAATTTTTTTTTTATTCCATTTTCGTTCAGCTTGATAACATGAATTAAAATAATAATTTTATTTTCTTTTCACTTATTTTCTTTATGCTTCTTTATCCGTCATTTCTATTAAAAAAAAAAAAAAAAAAAAAAAAAAAAAAAAAAAAAAAAAACGCGCAACTTTCATGATCAAGTTAAATAAATTTTCTAACACTAGTTTCATTAGGTTTTGTTTTCTAACATAAGTCATATATTTATTACGATGGACGACGTTTGATTGTGAAGTATTCCTTCTTAAAGCTATTAGCTTTAGAAGAAGGGCAAATTGCATAAAAAGGTATTCATCTTAGGTCCAATTTCAATTAAAGGTACTACTTTTTTTTTTTCTCAATTTAAGGTACCTGACTTTTTTTTTTGGCCGATTAAGGTTTTTTTCTAACTTTCGTTAACTATTTAGTTAGTAAATTATATAATTGGTCCTTGAGTTTGTATAGGCATTTCATGTTTAGTAAATTACATGATTTAGGTTTTTTTTTCTAACTTTCGTTAACTATTTCGTTAACTTTTTACGTTTTTCGTCCGTTTTTTTACGTTTTTGTTTGATTTTTTACGTTTTCGTCCGTTTTTTCACGTTTTCGTCCGATTTTTTACGTTTTCGCCCGATTTTTCACGTTTTCGTCTGTTTTTTTACGTTTTTCGTCCGTTTTTTCACGTTTTCGTCTGTTTTTTACGTTTTTCGTCCGTTTTTTCACGTTTTTGTCCGGTTTTTCACGTTTTTGTTCGTTTTTTTCACGTTTTCGCCCGATTTTTTTACGTTTTCTTCACGTTTTCGTCCGGTTTTTCACGTTTTCGTCCGTTTTTTTCACGTTTTCGCCCGATTTTTTTACGTTTTCGTCCGTTTTTTTACGTTTTCGTCCATTTTTTCACGTTTTTGTCCGATTTTTCACGTTTTCGTTGGTTTTTTCACGTTTTTGTCCGTTTTTACGTTTTTGTCGTTTTTTTACGTTTTCGTCCGGGTTTTTCATGTTTTCGTCCGTTTTTTTCACGTTTTCGTCCGTTTTTTCACGTTTTCGTCCGGATTTTTACGTTTCCGTCCGGTTTTTCACATTTTCATCCGTTTTTTTCACGTTTTCGTCCATTTTTTCACTTTTTCTTCCAATTTTACACGTTTTCGGAAACGTGAAAAAACAGACGAAAACGTGAAAAATCGGACGGAAACGTGAAAAAAACGGACGAAAACGTGAAAAGACGGACGAAAACACGGAAAAACGGACGAAAACGTGAAAAAACGGACGAAAACGGGGAAAAACTGACGAAAACGTAAAAAAACGACGAAAACATGAAAAAACGGACGAAAACGTGAAAAAACGGACGAAAATTTGAAAAACCGGACGAAAACGTAAAAAAAAACGACAAAAACGTGAAAAACGGACGAAAACGTGAAAAATCGGACGAAAACGTGAAAAAATGGACGAAAACGTAAAAAAATGGACGAAAACGTAAAAAAACCCGGACGAAAACATGAAAAAACAGACGAAAACATGAAAAAACGGATGAAAACGTGAAAAAAACGGACGAAAAAACGTAAAAAAACAGACGAAAACGTAAAAAAATCGGGCGAAAACGTAAAAAATCGGACGAAAACGTGAAAAAACGGACGATAACGTAAAAAATCTGACGAAAACGTAAAAAGTTAACGAAATAGTTAACGGAAGTTAGAAAAAAAAACCTAAATCATGTAATTTACTAAACATGAAATGCCTATACAAACTCAATGACTAATTATGTAATTTAGTAACGAAATAGTTAACGAAAGTTAGAAAAAAACCTTAATCGGCCAAAAAAAAAAGTCGGGTACTTTAAATTGAGAAAAAAAAAAGAGTAGTACCTTTAACTGAAATTGGACCTAAGATAGATACCTTTTTATGCGATTTGCCCCTAGAAGAACATCATATCAAATCAACCTACTAACTAACTTCCACATAATTCCATTGTTAGTGGTTTAAATTTAATAATAACTTTAATCAAAAAGGTTTTAAGCAAACTTTGGATAAGTGATTTACTTTGTAAACAGCGTGTAGCTTAAAAAAATATACTTGTCGCTTTCTAGAATTTTGATGTTTTCTCGTGGTAAAACTTTATTGACTAATGCTCGAAAGACTGATGAATCATACGGAGTATATGAATCAAACGTTGATTTTTAGATCATTTATAGAACGACCGGTTTGACCAAAATGGTCATTGTGCTTTCGATTTATTATTTGTTACTGTTAACTAATATTGAACATATTGTGATGATCTTTTGACACTTTTGATTAATAAATTATGTGATTAGATATTAATAGTGGAACATAATTTCGAATGTTTAATGATTTAAAGTATGGATGAGCACGGGTTCGGAATCAGTAAGTACCGGAATCGGAATCGACGGATTCGAGAACCAAAATTCGGAAAAAATGGGAACTGAAAACCGAACCAAATGCAGTTCTCGGTTTTGGTTCCGTTCTCGGTTATTCTTCAAGTATACCTACGTAGTAACCGAAATTTTGAAATACCTTACTTAAGTTGTCGTAAAAGCGGCAAAAGCATTTAAAAAAACCAAATTTATTGAGACTTTTGCTCTCATTTACGTAGAGACGGAACCATAACTCAAAGTGATCAGGAGCATATATATATATATATATATATATATATATATATATATATATATATATATATATATATATATATATATATATATATATATATATATATATATTAATTGTAGAATGTAGTATGAGAAAAAAATAACAAAAAAGTTGCTTCTGGTAAAAATGAAGTTACTAAAAACTAAGTTCCCTTTTCACCTATTGATGGGTTAACTAAGCAATAATCCGAAACACACTACATTAGGACCAATGTGAAAATTAGCACTACGAAGCAATATCTATCAGAGTCATGTGACACCGCAGGACCCCTAGTCTCACCCCTACATTTATGTTAGACCAACTACGTTCAACTAAAGTAAATATATAATTCGTAAACTAACATAATCATAAACATGTTATAAGCACATTTTAATCAATTATAAGCTGGTTATAACTATATCAAGATAAAAACAAAATAGTATAAAAGAGCTTGTTTCAATTGTTTTAATGATGTTGATGATTGTTCATGTGATCCTTGATTTTTTGATAACCTTTTAATATTCTTAGGTTTTGATTAATTATTAATTTGTGTATACTTCAGTTCATTAAAAAGCATTTAGGGTGTTTGGATTGAGTTTCTCATATGAAAAGATTTGGTGGTGTCTTTTTAGTATAGCATGGAACGAAAATTGTCTATTAAAATTCACTATTTGTTGTTTTTAGGGTGTTTAGTTCCGAAGCCAGGAACTGGTGAGCTTGAGGGATCCACGATCCGAAACTTTACTAAACTTTAGAATCGGAACTGGAACCATCAGGTCTGGTCCAATCCGGTTCTTCTCATTTCTGGTTTAGTTCTCGAATCCGGTTTTGTTTTTTGGTTCTTTTGATCATTCCTAATTTAAAGGGAAATATGAAAATTTAACGATTAGACTAAAATAAATATTTTTTATGGTAAATTTTAATGGTAAATTTTTTAGTTCATTTACGTAAAAGTCAAATTAAGAAAAAAGTTGTTATTTGATGTCATTACTACATAATCAATGGGTAAGATTAAAAGTTATCAAAATAGTTACGAAGTTAACCCTTCTTAGAAAGGTGTTTACAAAAAGAAATTTCTTAAATTTTGGGTAAATTTGATAACTTGTCACCGGTCATTAGAATTATTATACTAAGACAAAGTATAAGATTTTATTGATCATTAATAAGAACGTATGTACAAAGACTATATAGAAGAGACAAAAATGGAATAAACGACGCTACAAGATATCCTTTAAACGACTATACGTCAATTTAAATCATCCGAGTCGAATAGAAGTCATGCCCATTTCTCTGGTTTCGGACAATGATATGATCAGGCGAACGTGCAATATATTTAGCCATTTGAGTTTATTTTTTCCTCTTATCAATTTGAAGGTCATGAATTGTGTTTTCTTTACAATCTATAGTCTACACAATCTTAAGGCAAAATGACTTGTAGATCTATAGAAGGTGTTCTTAACAATAGGCCTAACAAGGCCTAACAATGTGACAAAGACATGTGATAAATTCAATAGAAATAACGAGGAGTGAAAGATGTAGTAAGTATATATCTCGTGTATTGTGTCTATATAGAGAAAACTTTAATGTAGATCCAATAATTTTTAAAGATCTAATGAACTAATTTTGGTTATTTATTTTTTCATAAAAAAAATCACATTTTTTTTTAAAATTAAATATCTCGCAAAACGTTAATCATTATTAAAAACGAATCATACAATTACGCCGAGAATTAAATCGTCTTTCTATAGACGAGCACTTCGATATACTTTCGACAAATCTTTTTTTCATATTTTTTTCAGTTACGTCTGAAAAAATCACATGTAATTTGTATCACAAATCTCATATGATTTATGAAATCACACATGTGATTTATGAAATCACGTGTGAGTTTTTCAGACGTAACTGAAAAAAATCAAAAAAAAAAGTTCGCTGAAAGTATATCAAAATGTCGGTCTACAAAAAGATAAAAAATACTTGTCGCGATGGTGTATTTTTTTTTTCACTTGACAATTTACCGTTCGCAAGATTTTTTTTTTTTTTTTTTTTTTTTTTTTTTTTTTTTTGTAGTGAAAAGATAGTTGGCTAGAATTTGTTCATTGAATCTTTAAATAATTTTGGTTCTACATATATTCATCTCAACTTTGTATATGTATCACTACTCAATAGAAACTAGCAGCGTACCCGCGTGTTGCGGCGGCGGGTACCCTAAAACTAAATTTTGTGATGAACAAATATTTTTCATTTATATGTTTTTTCTAACAATAACTTTAGTAATCAACGTTTTTTCGTTGTTTAAAATAACTACAAGATTTCTATAAAGTTTAGCTTTATGGATAGGGGTTTTCAAAAAATATGTGAAACCAAAAAACCGAGCCGGCCTGCTCAATCTGAAACCGCAAAAAATGATCGTTAATAAACGAAACCAAGCTTATAGTTTTTAAGTTTCAAACACCCTAACAAAAACCCGAGCCAAAATCAACAACCACGAACCTAAAGGATGCAAAGAGTTAAGAAAAGTTTGAAATCGTCATTACTTATTGTGATGCTACTTATTGTAATCTATGATTAAATTACTAACATTAATTAATTGACATATTTCTTTTAAAATTTGAATAAAAAAGTCAGCCTAACCAAAATCACCGGCCCAACCGCAACTTCAACCAAATAATAGCCTACTCCACATAACATAATTTTATCCTTATAGCCAGCAATCCTTAATTTTTGTAACCCTAAAATCATAGAAAATATAGAGCCACCACACTCTTTCTTTCAGAAAGTGAAGACAACACTTTTTCTCCATTTCATTTTCATCAAACATAACTGCACAAACGCAAACCATAAAGACCTCATATTTCTTTGTTATCTTAAACCATATTTATCTTTCTGGTTTAGCTAACCACACGAACACAACACAAATAAACTCACTTTTATGCTTGGTTCTTGAATCTCACAAACCCAAAAACACTCGAATCACAACCTCCCTGTTTTGTTTCTATATAATCAATGATTTCGGCTTCAAGATCTTTGAACAGTCTAAGGTAAGGTTATGTGTTTATGTTCTTATTTTTGTTTAAATCGAAAAGAAAAAAAAAAATAATGAAACAAAAGTTGTTTTGCTCTTTCTTTTAAGATTCAAATATTAATAAAGAAGGTTCGCTTCTAATATAGATGTATGATGAGTTGACTTTCGAATGGTAAAGATCTTTTAGATCTTGAAATCTTGTAAGAAGTTTCGAAAGAGAAACAACACTGAGGTCTTTTGATTTATGTTCATTTTATGTTTTCTTTTGTTGTTCGAAGTTTGGACACTAAGGTTGTAGTTTGTCGATGACTTTGTTTGAAGGGTTGTGTAGTTTGTTTGTTTTTTATTTTTGCACATAAGATGAAAAAAAAAAGTTGATTATGGAGAGTTGTACATTATGTTTAAGTAATTGTAATAATAGGTACATGTGTGTTTTAAATGCTATTTAATGTATAATTGTAAGATTTTGGTCTGAATTTCGAGCTATGCTTGTTTTCATTGTAAACAATGTTTTGCTTGTTGTAATTCTGAAAAATCATTGCTTTAAAGTGTTGTAAACATTGCATAATTTTTTGTACATTTGAATTTTTTTGGAGAGATAGTCATTTGTCTATTATATGTATATTATATGTAGTATAGATATTTAGCCATTGCATTAATCAGCTTTGATCATGTGATCCGGTGCACTAGTGCAGTAGTACCAATGGGACGATGCTCCATTGATTAGGGCTGAGCAAACGGACCGCCCGGACCGGACCGACCGACAAAACCGACCGGACCGGACCGACCTCATTCGGTCCGGTCCTCGGTCTAAGCCTTTTGCCAAATTCGGTCCTCGGTCCGGTCGGTCCGGTCCGGTCCGGTCCGGACCGACCAAAAACCTGAAAAAACTTGCCTAATTGGACCGGACCGACCGAAGACCGACCGGACCGAGACCGGACCGAGACCGGACCGACCATATTCGGTCCGGTCTCGGTCTATGGTTTTCCGGTTCTCGGTCCTCGATCCGGTCCGGTCTTGGTCGGTCCGGTCCGGTTTTCGCCCGATGCTCAGCCCTACCATTGATAGGCTTGAGCCTTTAATCTATTGCTTAATACACTTGACTTGATGTTAATAAGGTTGATGCTCCATATCTTTTTTATAGCACTTATTTTGTCGTCTAGAAAATGAGTTGATAAGGTGTCTATTTATTAAGCTAGAATTTGTTTTTTTGTTCATTCTCTTTGGATCCCATCCAACCACCAAATGTAGTAGGTACGCCAGTGAAAGTAAATAAAAGCAACTACATGTCTAGAGGCGGAGACAGAAAAGGGCCTCTAGCGAAAAAAATTGTAGTGTAAATCTTTTAAAATATCTGGTTATTATTTTTTTTTTACCCTAATGAATTGAGTTGTGGTGTAGTTTTTACAAATTATTTTATTTTTACCCTAATAAAAAGGGTCTCTAGCGAAAAAAATTGTAGTGTAAATTTTTTAAAATATCTGGTTATTTTTTTTACCCTAATGAATTGAGTTGTAATGTAGTTTTTACAAATTATAAAAAATTTACCATAACTTTCTGGCTCACCTGTACATGTCAAAATGGTTTAGCTTCGGTTTTAATTTTTTGATGAAACGACTTTATATTGTTTTCTAAACATAATACAAATAAGGTGGCAGCCTTCGATTCGTTTGACTTGTCATCTTGCTTATTATATTTCTTTTTAACTTTACATGATTGCATCTTTGAAGAGTTAGAAATAGATGCAACTAGAATCAGCTAATTATAAGTAACTCAACTAAAATTGCCACATAGCCATTAAAACACTCATCTCTCCTATCACACCAAAATCTAGTGCCATAGTGCACCCTATGGCCACACGAGAGAGAGAAAAAAAATAAAAATAAAAAAAAAAAAAAAAAAAAAAAAAAAAAAAAAGCGGATGGCAACGATGGCGCCACACCCGAAAACGCCAAGTTTGGTGTGGTTGTGGCATGCTCCTGTCTCGTGCCCCGAAAATGCAAGATACCCTACTCTCTTAAGGCGCTAGGTGTAATAGCAATGTTATAGTCCGTCACGTCTCATTTTTTCATAATAATAATAATAATAATAATAATAATAATAATAATTGTTATTTTTATTATTTTGGTGATTGGCAATGGAGGTTGGCCACCCTGTCATTTGTATTTGGGGGACTCGGTGTATATTCAGGGGAAGTCTTGAACTATGCATTTCTTGCGTCTAGACTCCAATCTGCCAAACTACAGACTAAGCTTCTCAGACATTTTGATATTGTAACTTCTGGACCTTCCTTCGAAGAGGCCCTTGAATGCTTTTAATGTGAAAATGAGGATTGACCTTCTGAGTAACCCGGATGAGATCGCTGCCCCCAAACTCATGAAGAAAATTGGCATATGTATATTTCAAACGTGTTACCCAAATGGCTGAATCCACATTTTGCCTATCTCCTCGACAAATGGCACTTTGGAGATCGCAAAAGGAGGACTACACTTCAGAATGGCTCCGGGTGGTTCTGATATCTGGGCTGGGACAGACTATGAATGCCAGAACTTACAGGTGTGTACTATGTTATCGGTTAGGCGTCCCCTTTTTCTCTATTCAGATGTCGTGCTCAGCTTGTTCTAAGGTTTTCGCGGGGGATATCTACGGGGATCATGCTGTATCGTGCACTGGCACTATTGGTATTAAACATCGACACAACATAGTGCGCGATACTTTGGTTGACATCTGCTCTCGGTCTGGGATCTCAGCTCGTAAAGAGGTCGACGTCGGATTAGGTGGAGAAAGGGAGCAAGTCTTACGGCCAGTGGACGTCTTGCTCTATTCCTGGGACGGGGGCAAGACGTATGTGTCGATTTGACGGGTTCGTCTCCCCTTACGCAAACTGGTATGACTGACTTTGTGCCAGGTCGTGTGGTGATTGATGCCGCAAAACGTAAGCGTGTCAAGTACGGAGCTAGATGCGCAGATATTGGATATGGGTTTATTCCTTTCTAATTTTCCTCCTTAGGGGAACTTGAGGCAGATGCGGTAACCTTACTTAAGCGGATCCGGAAATTCTCTATAACTCAAGATACCGGGGCGCAAGCTGCTACTCATATCTTCAGTAGGATTCGTTTCACTATTGCTAAAGGGGTGGGGGGCCAGATAGTTTCGAGGCTCCCCACCAACTTCTTGTAATACTATGATTTTGTTTTTAATGAAAGTGAAGTTTTATAAAAAAATAATAATAAGAATAATAAAATAAAATAAATAATAATAATAATAATAATAATAATAATAAAACCTTTTCTCGTAACACCCAACTTATTAGATTCTTGCACATACATTATTTATTCATTTTACAATCAAAATATAATAAAACTGAAAAAAGTTCCGATAACATGCGCTATGGCTATGGCGGGGTCTATAACATATGCTCACTTTGTTGTTTTTTGGGGGGTATGCACAATTGCAAGTATGCATGTAAGATTGGTCTAACATTACATACTTTGTAAAACATCTTCATGCACAAGTCATGCCTTTCTGAGCCCCCAGACTCCCATGTTGGTGAATGTGAAAAGGTCCAAAGAGAAACATTCATCACATGGTTTGTTAAACAGTCTCAGTAATGCAAATGACTAAAAAATTGAGAGTGCGCACTGTTTTATTAAAAAAAAAAAATGCCACTTTTGAGTGCACAAAAAAAAAGCACAACGAGAGATCAGATCCAGATGTTTCGATTGCTAAATATTGCTTTTATGAACATCCTTCGGGAAATCCAAATCCCAGCACAATCCAGATATATTTGCTCAAATCAAAATTACATATGCTCTGAAGAAAAAACCCACATCTTATAATGCACACACGTAACAAGCACAACAAGAATAGCAGCAAACCACAAAAAAGAAAAAAAGAAATCAAGTTATTGTTTACGTCAAATAAAATGAGCTTAAGTAAGATCATCATCGTCCTCCTCCTCCTTGGCTTTCAGCAACAATTTCACTCTCAACAAAAGAGTTGTCTTCCACTCATCCTGAGTAATAAAAATGCCAACAAAAAAAGGTCACCAGATGTCAAATAGAGGGACCTCAAGTGAACACGAGCATTGTGTTTTGATGTAATTAAGCGTTAACTTCCCCATATCTTTTTTATTCCAAATTTACCAGGCAAGCCGTAGGAAATTCAAATACATAGCAAGGTAAAGTATAACCAGATTTTCAGCTAGACGACAATATAAATATTATATTACCAGCTTAGTCATGCTATCAAATTCCTTGACAGCATCAGTGAACTTTGCAACATCTTCTTCATCCACAGCAGCCGCTAAATCCTGATATTAAAATACAGAGGATAGTTACTTAAAACCAAAGCATAGTTCGTGCACTGAGATGCTTATAAAATGTTAAGACATTTTGTCCAAGAACAATGAACACGATTTGTCCACGAACAATGAACCAACAATCTATCCACTTGACCATATATATGTATGCATTACATGGGATGATGGGAAGTGTCCTCTTTTGTGCTTCTAATGATTAATACTTCAGTATAAGATAATATGACAATGATGAGCTTATAATAACATACCGCCAATAATTTGTATTCACGTGTTCCTGAAAATGTAGGATCCAGTTCCTGCAGAGGGAAAGCACACGTTCAGTTGATAAACCAAAACTTGACTAGGGTAACAGATTTCAAATGAATGACATCAGCAAGTTTTGACCTGATAACGCTCCAATGCATTTGTGATTGCCACGACATCACCTTTACAGAGTTGGCAAATACCAGCATTAAGTAGATGTCCTCTAACCCCATATTTTAGCAAGTTATTGTTGAGGGACTGCCGAGCTATCTCTTCATAAATCTCTATAGCTTTCTGGTATCTGAAGACAGATAGTGAGGTTATTAGTCAACATATTCATATGGGCATTACGGGTGTTGGAGCCAGAACACCCTACTTCTGTTACCATTACTAAATAAAACACCAATGATATATCTGCTGCATAGTTAAATCCAAAATGGCTCAGGAAGCCACTATGTTAAACTACCGACATTAACTAGTAAAATTAGACACACACAAGCATGTTTTATACTTTATGATATGAAGATTGGTGCAATGGATGTAATAACCTGTGGGTTCAAAAGTATTAAGATCTCAACAGAGGAAGAGACTTACTGTTCCAGTTGAGCTGAAAATTGGGCAATTTTCTGCTTGCACTGATTTGCAGAAGTTGTTACTTCTTCACCTTGGAAAAGATCCGCTGCTTTATCATAGTAAGCGATAGCTTGCTCCAAATTCTGTTCCTGTTCGTATAACTCAGCAATTTCCTGCAGAGTGAAGGCAAATTACAAGTTACGGCTTATTATATGTGTGACATCAAACATAATACGAGTTAAGAAATATGACTTCTCAAATGTCTTAACTATAAATTTAATTTGTATAGTAGTTGTAAGCCTGTAACACAGTTTTAGGTCACGTTCTATTTGAGTTTAATTATCACGGCAGCAACAATAACTAGTGGTCATAAGCTAACATGGTAAGAGGCGACTAACAGGAAACAGTTGTGAACAGCTAAGATAACTTGATGGTCGATATAAATGAATACTCTAGGTTATCTCAACCAGAGCTAACTTTACTGCACAAAATTACATGATGGATAAAATGTAAAACAAATTTGTGCAAATTATCATCAAAATAGATGGATTTACTTTTCCTTGCATTCTCCTACATACTTGAAGTCTGGAACTCTCAGCTACCATAAATAGATGTGAGCATTTGTGGTTAAGCTCCCACAGTGTTCAGCGTGATGAATGATGATCATGGAACCTTGGTTTATAATTGCGCGCATCGTTGCGAGCACATCCCACATCAGAGTGATGTGATGACTAAAATGCAGCATGATCTCTGATGTGAGGTTGTTCCAGGATGCACCCTGATGTGATCGCATCACTTCGCATTAGTGTAATGCTCACATTGAACGCAATTGGAGCTTAGCCTTAATAACCACTTGATGAAACATATAGAGATAGATAACTACTTTTGGCGCTTTTTTTACTTTGTTTATCTTAACTCTTAATATCTTACCAAATTACTTTGTTACGATCCCACATCGGCCAAGTATGGGATTGGCTGGTGGTCTATAAAGTCTAGGTGTCCCCTCCTCCTTTGAGCTAGCTTTTTGGAGTGAGTTCTACACCTAGCTTTGTGGCTTGATGCGACCTAGAATGGGATGAGTCGTATCATACTTTTATTATTGGTACTGACTTTTGACATTGTCACAACTCGCTAGGAATATGTAAGTGACTTATTTCGATAATGAAGCTTTTGCTTGTTAAATAAATTAAATATAAATATTTTGTAAATTTTTATTACCTAGAGCCACGCGTCCGTGATGCGCTCACAATCGCGAGCGCATAGCGCAACACACAATTTAAAACCAAGCATGGAACTTAAATAAATCCATCACAGTACATATAATTAACTGATTATATACAGTTTCCTAATATCAGGATTCGTTCTTGAGAAACACCATAGCTCAAAGATATTGTTCTACAAACCTCAACTTTCATTATCCACCACCCTAGTAAGGATCTTACATTCTTACATGTAAATTATAATAGCCCGCATATAAACCAGCTATACCAGCAGACTAAGAGATATAGAGTACACTTTAGACCACGTATCCCAGCTAAGCCTTTCCCATCACTTCATCTATGTTTAATTTCTTGATATTTAAATTGAAAAATAAGTAGAAACTACACTGGCTAAACTTTAGCAGAGGAACAAAATCAGAATTCCATCTCTTTAAAACTTTAACAAATAATTTAAATAAAATGAGAAGATGATCTGAAAATTGAGAGAACTGAACTAGACACTTAGGAAAATTAGTCTACAGTAGAGCTTGATAGCATGACTAAAGCAAACATACGATGTACCTTGCAATATCTGGCAGACATGCTGAGCCTCCCAATTTCCATGAATATATTCAATGCTTGCTCTAGTTGAGCTATGCACTCTGCAAACATCCAAC
>JARVZY010005671.1:0-28970 GCA_030686995.1 Artemisia argyi | reverse complement strand
TTCTTACTTGAAGCATCCTCAGCCATATATTTGGCATCCAAGGAATCCCAAAGTTCTTTGGAAGATTCAACGTTCTGATAAATGTCAAAGAGAGAATCAGACATACCATTGAGAATCAAACCTCTGTATACATAGTCATCATTCTCCCATTTGCTTCTTTTCCTTATCTGTTCCACAGTAGCATCATCCCCATGATCCTCAGGAATGGCAGTACTAAGAACATACACCACATTCATGCTTGAAAGCAAGAATTGCATCTTCTTTTGCCATCTTCTGAAATCAACACCTTCAAACTTATCCAATTTGGAAAAGTTAGCAGCCATATGCCTCATAGCAGCAGCCATTGATTATCACAAAATAGTTTACTTTGATTGTTGGTGGTTATTCGCCCAGATCAGGGTAGAGATAATCAAAGACCTAGCTACGTACCAATTAAGGTTACCGGATATCACTTGGAATCGTGTTATCACTTTCCAAAGTAAACTATTCGACCCTAATGCCTGGGTATCACGAATATCTACTTGGGATAAGACCAAATGTTATTAGTGATTTAGGCACAAATCAATAACCCTTCGTGTTTAAGTGTTGTGTGTTTTCTGTCTTTCTCTTCATTCATTATATGATTTCCTATTTATAGGAAGATACTCATGGCTAGTCAAATGGAATTATGAGAATTAATCGGCCCTTTAATCTCCACATAATTATCCCCATTATAGCCTAAAATAGTGGTTAATTGACCCGTTAAACGAGGTTATAAGTATAGATGTAACTGCCATTTGAATAGGTCAAATCAGTTACATATCATCAACAGGATCCACTTATCACTAGCAGCAGATTGTCTGCTCAGCAGCAGAGTCATACTACTAGCAGCAGAATTGCTATCAGCAGGATCCTGATGATAGCAGCAGGATCCACTATCAGTGGAAACCAATACTAGCAGCAGAATCCTACACAACCACTATTAGAGTCAGGGTGTTCAGGGACCTGATGGGTGTACACTCCGTACCTCCAAGCCCATTACCAGGTGTGAACAAATCCCACAAGTGCACTAAATTTTCCAACACCACAATCGCATAAGCAATGTTTTGTAAGCAGTTACTGATATAGTACGCTTTGCGTCTTTTGCTTTTTTTGTAAATCATAATAGCAGCGTGTGGTGGGCCGAAACTACATAAAGTATCGATAATTGACGTTACTACCCCTGTAGCATTTCGTCAAACATTTCTATAGCATCGGCTACCCTTTTAGCTTTAAGAAACGCAAAAATTATATGCACATAAGTATCCATATTCGGTTCACAATCATTACTCAACATATCGTTATAGTATTTCAAATATTCGTCAATATCACCAACCGAAATGTAATTTAAAATCATCGCATTATAAACAACAACACTCACCTCACATGTTCTCGTTTCGTTCAAATTTTCAAATATCTTAACCGCGCTCTACCTAAACCTTTGATCACGTAACTAAAACTCAAACTATCGGGATCAAATCCATCTTCCACCATTTCATTCAACAACCTCTCGATCTCACTAACCCGACCCAACTTACACCACCCACGGATAACAATCCCATACGTCTCACCGTCAAACTAAACTTTCCCTTTGCCTTTCCCTCTCGTCTTACTCAACAACTTATCCGCACTCGTTACACGCCCACATGTCGACACAAACACCTAAGCACAACTTTGAAACACTCCAAATCCCACTCATCCATCCCAAACTCCTTCAAATTCCTTCAAATTCTTAAGAATCTCCACACCTTTCGCTACACGCTTCGCCTTAACGTAACTATCCACAAAAATTTCCAACGTCTCGTAATCACCTCTCACTCCCTTCCCTCTCATCTCACCTAACAAAAACTTCATTTTATTGAAAAACCTCCGTCTACCTAACGCCTTAAAGACCACGTTATAACTCTCAACACCTCCACTCATTTTTCCGCTCTCCACCGCCCACTCGAAAACCGTAACTATCGCCTCACCATCTAAACCACCTCTGTTCAAAACCTTACTAACTACCGAACTATCCGAAACGATATCGGACGCAGCCGCGGTTAATGCTTGTTTAACTGCGGATGCTCCGATAAGTTTCTGAACAAACACACCTCTTAACCTATCCTCAGGTGATAGTAATGCTAATAAGCTCGCTGACTTTTGAGTTGACTCAGGGTAATAGGAGAGAGAGGTGGTTTAAGATGATGAGTTCGTTAGGGTTAGGGTTTCGTGTGCGTTTTTGAGTGTGTGTTAGTGTGTGTTTTGAAATTAGGGAAAGTGAGAGTGAAGGATTGAGGAGATGATTAATTTGGTGACGAACATGATGATCGGAAGTTAGTTATGTAATGGTCAACGGTGGTTATAACGGTCAACGGTTGGGTGTGGTTGTTTGATGATGGTGGTGTTCAGGTTAACAGGGTGAAAGTTGAGGTTTACAATTCACATTTTGCACCCTGAGTTTCTCTATGTTAACAATATCTATACTACTTATAAAATTATAAAGCATATTGCACATTCTTTCACATTTAATTTTTAAGATTTTCATATTTAGATTTTATGTAAAATACAAATGATAAAACAAATAGAACAAGTATTTAAAGCATAATATTTTAAGGTCAACACTTACACATGTATAATTAATACACCCCATCATATATTAATACAAGTCATAAAACACAAAACACAATAATTTAAAGCACAAGTATGTACAATGTTCAAAATTTTGTCGAGCAAAGTTAAACTTTATTTTATTTATTTTATTTTTTTTATAATTCTTTATGCACCATCAACTCTTATATAATTGTTTTTATTTTGTTAAATTTGTTATCCCATTCGTTATACCCAATAACAAAGCATTATTATTAAAACTAACTTGTTGAAACATGTTTTTGATTCACACCGAGTCACACAAGGTGTGAATCGGTGTGACTCATCTCCTTACCTATGGATCTACACTAAACCACTAGGACGGCGTGCGAGTGGTGGTGGTAGTGGTTACGTAGCTTGTATGGAGGGGTTTGAAGGCCCGTTCATCATGAATTTGTGATAAGGGAGGCGTTATAAGGATGGTTTGGTGTTTGTTGTAGCGTTGAAGGTGGCGGAGATGTGGTTTTATGGTGCGTGTATCATAGATCTAGGGTGGGTATGATGTGGTGATGTTGTTTTGATGTTTGTTTTGTGGTGGTGGAAGGCAGTGATATGTGGTGAAGTGGTGGCAGTGATGGTGGATCTAGGGTTTTGGTGGGTGGCGGCTGGTATCACAAGAGATAGAGGGAGATGATGAAGTGTTTATTTTAGAGTTAGGGAAAGATAGAGAATGAGGGAGTGGGGAGTGATGTGGGGGCTATATCACCCAAGAGAGGGGCCGGGTTTGTTGTATCAAAGGGTCCAAGTTTATTTAATCTTTTAACTTAATACTTCTCGGGTTTGTTTAACACAGTAAAAATGTTCGCGTGACATTTTAAGTTGTGCCATTATTTTTAAATTCTTTCGTTCTTTTAAAGGTCAAACGCACGAAAAATACAAATCATCATCTATCCTTGTTGAAGCTTACCTTCCTTAATATCCGAAACAAAAAGAAACGAAATATAACAAGTCTGTTATTTTCTTTCTTTGGTTCATTCAAATACCAAAACAAGACAAAAAAAAATTGAAGAACCTACCCATAGGTTTAATGATTCGAACAGAAATATTTAAGGTTGTTTTCGTGTTCGGTTTGGATGAAAGAAGGGAGAAAACACTGAGTTGTGAGATGAGTTTGGATTTGACTTATGAATAACAAATGTGTGTTTTAGGGTTTGAGTGAAATGAGTCATATTTGACATATGAATAACTGGGTTATATCAATTGTAAGTGTTGGATTGGATCCAAACTGGGCCCGTTTTGGTTTTTGATATTCTTATTGGACCGGGTTCTAAGCAAGAGTGGATTGGGATTGATATATAAATCTTTAGATTAATTATCTTAAATAATATACCAAATAAATTTTAGATTTGGCTCATAATTTTTGGTCAGAATATACTCAAGTGTTGGGCTGAAAAATTTGATATCCAATGTATTTATATACTTTTTCAATGTTCGAACCCATCATCGGTCTTAAATGGTTCGAATAAAAAATGTAATACAAGACATATTACACCTACTTGAGACCATAGACATTTTGGTAGTTTCATTTAAGAGGAGATGGAATTATACTACTAGCATAACTAAAGTTACTGTTATTTGCAAATTAATTGTTAAAAAAAGTATAGCCGCATAACATCACATTGATAGAAAATATAGTCACAGGGTACCCGCCGACGCATCGCGCGGGTACCCTGCTAGTCAACAATAAAACTCGGTCACTGACGAAATCAAAGGTGGTCTCAGGGATCTTGAAATACTCATGAATTTTTGTGTTGTATTGTTAATTTTGTTAAGAACACTTCGATTTTATTAAGATGCGCCTGGTTGTTGAAATTGTGTTTGTGGTATTCTTTAGTTTATTTTAAGTGTACTTGGTAACGTCGTTTTCCGGTTCCGTCTCTGAGGTCAAGCCCACTAAACAGATCTATCATACCTCTACCTAGGGCTGAGCTTTATAGACCGCGGATCAGACCGAAATGAGAAACCGGACAGACTAGACCAGAGCGAATCGAACGTATTTCGGTCCAGTTCTCGGTCCACCATTTTCCTCATTTTCGGTCCTCGGTCAGGTCCGCTCCGGTTCGGTCTTACGTACAACCGACCACTATATTTTGTCGGACTGAATCAGACCGACCATACTGAACAGAACCAAACATACTTCACCAAGTTTGTCAATATTAACAATGAGGATGTCTACCCGCTCATTGCGACACATTCTAAACATATATTGTTTGACAATGATATATGTTTGCATTCCAGTGAGTTTGATTTTATGTATTCTTTTTGTTAATAAAGAATAAGTGTTGGCACATATCTTCTACGTTAATTGCTTACATTTACACGTTGTTTAGTCGAATACAAAATCTCATCTCGTAGCATACTAAAAGTTTAGTCACTTAACTGGAGTATTTGAAGTTAAGGTTAAATTATTTGAGGAAAGTTATTTTACATACTAAACTTTTTTAATATAAAGGGATCAATCTCTACCTTGCATCTCCATCTGATCTAGTGGATGAAATGTAATCAATGTTTTAAAAAACTCACTTTCATTTTTTTTTTATAATTTAAATATCTAATGAACCGTTAATCGTTAGTCAAAACAAATTATACAATCACGACCAGTATTTAATTATCCTTCTATAGATGGGCACTTTGATATACGTTCGACAAACTTTTTTTCTCATTTCTTTTCATGTTTTTTCGTCTTTTTTCTTCGTTTGTGAAACATGATGAAAAATCACATGTGATAAACCCCTAATTTGAATATCACATGTGATGATATTAGTATTAAATCACATATGATATCTAATAAAATCATATGTGATTTAACACTAATATCACATGTGATTTTACTAGTATATTCAGATTAGTGTTTAATCACATATGATTTCTTCATACAAGCTTCAACAATGTAAAAAACGAACAAGAAAAAAAAAGTGAAAAAAACGGGGAAAAAATTGTTTGTCGGAAAAATATCAAAGTGTTTATCTATATAAGGATAATTAAATGCTCGTCGTGATTATATATTTTTTTTTCACTTAACGATTAACAGTTTAAAATATATTAATATTTAAAAAAAATGAAAGTGATTTTTTTAAAATGTTAAGTTTAATCTCATCTATTAGATCAAATGGAGATAAAATGTGGGACTTGGTCCCTTAATATGTGAAAAAAGTTTGGTATGTAAATGATCTTAAATCAAATTATTTTTACTTGTAAAACTAATTAACTTCAGTTAAAATCATTTTATCGAGTCTCGTCGAATACGCAAATCTATTAAAAAAAAAGTCATTAACATCTTAAACTATGACTTTAAACATCCATTGTAACATTATAATCTCCAAGTTAAACAACTTTAATTTAACTCAAAAGAACAGTAATAAGATTGAAAAATAACAAGTTTTATAGGTACAAACATACAATTAATTTGATAAACAATGACTATAATTATAAGGATATTTTGAAAATTCAGAGGCTTATTTTGTATGATTTAAAAGCTCGAACTAAGAAAAGAAGAATAAAAAAAAGGGGGGGGGGACCTCAAAGTGCACAGCGAGTTTCGAACTTAAGTCTATGGAGATGTCTTTCTTTTAGTTGTACGTTACCCGCTAGAGCACATTGAGTTTCTAGTATGTGTTTCTTTGTCTAATAGTTAACGAGTAAGGATCCAGTGAGAAGAAAACTTAAAATGAGAAGGATGAGAAAGAACTATAATTACACATTTGAGATGCCTTGACTGGATTTAGATGCATCCCAATTCGTTTCAAAAGTGATTTTGAAGTGAAAACAATACAAAGTAGTACTAACAACAAATTTGACCTGCAAAGGACGAAAAATACGTATGATTCGTCTAACTTGATGAAATGCATCTAATACAAGTATATACATCTAATTTGTTGCTAGAGTATATATTATAGTGCATCTAAAAGATTAGGGATGCATCTAATTCTAGTCGATGCATCTCTAATGTGTGGTTATTGTTATTTCTTATTCATCTCATTTTAAAATTTCTTCTCATTTGATTCTAACTCAATAGTTAACTACATATTACTTTGTATTATTTAATCATTCAATTACAGCTCATTTACGGTAAATAACTGTAAATTTATATAGATTGGAGACTGGTCTGAACCGAGAAACTGGACCGACCATATTTGTGTCCGGTCCTCAGTCCCCCCTTTTTTATCTTTTGTTTTCTATTGAGTTCGATCTTACACACAATCAACGGACCGGCGAACCGGACTAACCCGAACATGGACCGAGAATTTAGGTCAGGTCCGGTTTTCGAACTGTGCTCGGCCCTAGTTGACGTCAACAACAACAAAACTCACTCCGGCCATAGTGTTCATGCGGGAGGTGTAATTTAAACAAGTCATATCTCTATCTTAGTGCAAACAAATGTTTAGAAATTTTCTGCGATAAAAATTGTTTATGTTAACAAAATAGTAATATATAGTATGTTTGGCAAAATTAGAGTCGGAGCTATATGTTTTACTTTAAAATATGTTTGACATATATTTGGAGCTCGAGCTTATTTTTGTGAAATTAAAAATGAACTATGATTTTACAAATCACGTGCGATTTTTCAGAGCGAAAATTTCAACATTCAAAAAAAAAAAGAAAAAAAAAACTCGAAAAAGGTGGATGTGTATCGAAGTGTCCGTTTACTGAAAGATAAAAGAATTTCATTACCGCAATGGTGTATTTTTTTTGTCGCTTGCCGATTTACCGCTTGCAATATATTACATTTAAAAAAAATAATGGAAAGTTGGTTTTTTTAATGGAAAAATGAACGATTATAATCTTTAGAGAAATTATGATCTACGTTGCACCTCTTAAACTACATGGGTATCTATGTAATTTTTTTTTTGGTGAGCGTAAACCATTTTAAAAGCTACTTCCATAGAGCTTCTATCATCAGCTCAAGCTTCTTCTGTAAGATAGTAGAAGCTTATGTGTTAAACGAATCTTATTTAAAAAGCTTAAACTCCCATATGCCTCTATAAGTCTCTTCAAACACAACCACAACGTTGGCCAAAGTTATCGAGGGACAATGCTAGGTTGTGTGTGTGTTCTTTAGAGGTTTGAGTTCAATGATGCACAAACATCATTCATGGCTCGAAATAGAGATGCAAAAATAGGAAAAAGACCTGGGTCAGTGGCCTGATTAGCTTCGATTACATAAGCAGGACCAGTTTAGGCTAAAACACAAAATAATCGATATTTCTCTAACACCTAGTCTAAGGTCTGAAATGTTACAAGAGAATTCGAGAGGTGCATATCTAATTTGAAATGATATTATAACTTAAAAAGGTAAAATCAACATTTGATTCATAGGGTACAACACAAGTAAATGTCAATAAGTAAATCTAAGCTACAACTGAAGTAGAGAATTTCAAATCTACATGCCAACATAGGTTAACTTTTTACAAACATTTGTATCTAAAACAACACTCCAATTTAATTCATAACTCAATAACTGTATCTATTATTTTGTCGATGTGTCTGAGCTTTTTACGAATTTTGATTGTGTAGCATATTGATGAGGCGAAAAATGATCCGTTTTTAGGGGGTCATTTAAGCCCGAATCCGAATTTATTTGATCAAATATTGCCCTAAATCGTTCCTTTTGTGATTTTAGGTGTTTGGAGAGTGAATTCTGGAAAAGAGGCTATTTTGGACGTTTTTGGAGCATAAAGTGAAGAAAACAACAAAGTACCAAATCCAAGCTGGAATTACAAGGTGACGGCGTCAAGAATTTACTCTTGACGGCGTCAGAAAGGATGAATATTTTACCGAAGGTTGTGAAGGCGTCAGATGAAGAGATGACGGCGTCAAAATGACCAAGATTAATTTACCGAGGGTGGTGACGGCGTCACATAGGCCGTCACGATTGGATCTAGGGCGTCCGAGGAAGTATATGGCGGCGAGTTGACGGCGTCAGATTTTACTCTTGACGCCGTCAGGACGATTTTCCTATATATAGTTTTCTAGTTTTTTCATTAAGGGGAGAAGTTTTGGTGAAACCCTAAAGACGATTTTGGTGCCTCTTTTACAGGTTTTTCAAGGGTTCCAAACCCTTGAGACCTTGCATTGTAATTGAGATAAGTATACTCTTAATTCAATCAATATGTCTATGTGTTGGTTGTCTATCTTTTGTTCTTATCTTAATTCTACTATGCTAGGCTAAATTTCCTTTGTGTTTGCTTAGATCTAATGAAACCTAGATGTTGATTATGTGTTGATTACTTGTCTATTCTTGTTTTGAATGAATGATATTATATGTTAGGCTTAAGAAAACTGGCAGATCTCCAAATGGTAACATGCTTGAACGTCTTAAGAAACATGAACCGAGGCGTACTAGGTCTTTATTGGTTGTATTTAATGCATGAGCCACTGTTTACAATCCCTATAGTTGTGCTGGGTCATGGTGTAGGAGGAGATAAGAGCTCATAGAGTTGGGGAGTTATGTATGCCACTCCACGAATGGTATTAAGGAATACAACCCGTCATTCATACAAGTGTAACAAGTAATTAACATGTAAAAGATATCTAGGGAGTAATGAAGTCTAAGTAAACACAATTTCTCCAACCACTGCTCACAACCTTAGTTTAATATTAGTTTAATTTCATTTTCATTAGTTAATTAGTTATAAAGTAGTTTTTGGGTTAGTTGATTAGCAACTAATTCCGCCCACTCCTTCAAAACCCGAGATTTTACTTGCTTTCATAAAATATAAAAACACAAAAATAATCATCTTCCATCTCTAGAACTATTAATTAGGCTTTCTAATCCTAGCGACACTATTCCTAAGCTGAACGATCAATCCCCCGGTACTTGTCACTATACTATACTACAACGATCAGGTACACTGCCTGGTGGGGGTTGTAAGCCTCGCGAGATCCCTCGAGAGGTAAAGCAAGGTGCGATTCCCACGCATCAAGTTTTTGGCGCCGTTGCCGGGGAAATAGTTATTGTCTAGGTTAGGATTTCTTTTTATTAGGTCTACTTGCTAGATTCCTTTCTAGTAAGATTTTTATTTTTATTTTTAGGTCTTCTTTAGTCTATCTTATTTCTTCGTGCTTTTGTTCGTAACTCTTTACCATCCGACATCATGGAAGGTGGTAACATCTTTGAACCCATCATCCCACCACAACAAAACCCACCATTAGAACCCCTTAGGCCCCGAACCTTAGGAGAGTATTCCCGACCTAGCCACCAAGGCTACCGAAACACCATTGAGCTCACCGGAGCCAATGTGACCCCCTTGCGATCCGACACCATCCGGTTGGTGCAAAGCGGATGTGCATTCCATGGACTTCGTTCCGAAGATCCAAACCAACACCTTAAGGACTTCCTCAAAATCGTAGATTCCATAGACCTAGGTGTTGAAACTAGAGAGACTACCCGTTTACGCCTATTCCAATTCTCTCTACGGGATCAAGCTAGTCAATGGCTTGAGCGTTTACCCGCGGGATCCATCACCACATGGGATGATCTCACCACTCGTTTCCTTGCTCAATTTTTCCCACCGGGGAGAACTACTAAACTTAGGAATGACATCTTGATGTTCCAACAACGTCAAAATGAATCTCTTTATGAAGCATGGACTCGTTTCAAGGACTTACTCCAAAAAGTCCCTCATCATGGCATAGATTTGTGGCTCCAAGTCCAAATTTTTTATGACCATATCGATATCCCCACGAGGCGAACCATTGACCAATCGGCCGGTGGTAAGCTACGTGATCTTAGTGCGGAACAATCATGGGAACTCATAGAAGATCTTGCTCTCTATGACAACGAAAGTTGGAATGATCCCCGTGATTTGAACAAAACGGTCAAGGCAATATCTTTGCCTTCGAATAATTCAAGCACTCCCGACCGTAGGATCATGGAACTTGAGGACCAAGTCAAGTTTCTCATGAAATCTTACGAAGCTCCGAAGCATTCAAGCCAAGTGAACAAAATCACTTCTTCATGCGAATTATGTAGTGGTCCCCATGACACTCGTGATTGTGTGGAACTCCCCGGAACAGCTTTTGCGGACTACGCATCCACGCGTACCGACGAAGCGGGAGATAAGTGGTACACTTTCAAGCCCGAGCCAAACACATACGGTGATTCATATAACCCCTCATGGAAAAATCACCCAAACCTTAGGTGGAAACAAAATCAACCAAATTCATCCAACCCACCTAATCGTTACCAATCAAACGGTCCACCATCCAACCGTACCTTCAACAACAATCCTTCTAACAACTATGGTAGTACCAACAATCTTGAAGGATTGATGTCGAAATTTATGGCATCTCAAGAAGCTCGCATAGCTAGGTTTGAAACCGAATTCAACCAACAACAAACGGAGATGACCAACAAAATCGACAACTTGTTGAAAGCCCTCAACAACCAAACATTAGCCACACCTAGGAAGGACACTAGGGACACCAATAGTGGAATCCAAGCTAAGGACCCCTCATCATCCAAACATGTCCACTTTGTCAATGTTGTCACTATTAAGCCGATAGATAGGGAAATAGAGGAGAGTGACAAAGATGAAGTTAGAGTAGAAGCCAATAGTGAGGATGAGAGTAGGGAAGTTGAGGTTAATAAGGATGAGGAATTAGAGGAGGTAGAACCTATAAAGGAATATTTTGATAAGTTGCCAACCAAGGAAGAACGAGAATACCATAAGTATCTATTCGATAGTCCCGAAACAACATATATCTTTGGCGATCCCCTGATCAAAATGGGAGACCCCTCTAACATTAACATCCCATGCAATATCGGGCACATGCATGTATGGAAAGCTTACATAGACCTTAGATCCCCCGTGAACATCATGTCTAGGACTTATTACAATTGGGTGATGAAGAAGCAACTCAATTTTAGGATAATGCCCGGTAAAAGTTGGATAAGTAATTTTGCGGGAAGAGTGAAGGGATTGCATGTCATTATAGGGAATCTCACCTATGAGATTGATTTTATGATAGTTGAAGACATTCGTCCGGTGATAGATGCTTGCCTAAGTCAAGTAGTATTCGGGAAGCCATTTGTTGAGGCCACTAGGATGAGTTATGATCCGACGTTAGGGATAGTTAGATTCAAGGAAGAGAATGATGAGGTTGCTTATCAAATGCCCTACAAGGTTGAGCAATACCGCCTTCTCTCTAATTTCGAAAAGGAACGTAAGCAAGCGGCTTATTATAGGAATGAGGAGGATAGACGTAGAGGAGTAGAGTATGTTAGAAATAGGATGCTTGGTTTCTACAAAGAGTGCTTACAACTAGGTCCAGAATACAAAACTGGTTTAGAAGATGACCTAGAGAATGGAACCAATGATGAAATCACGTAGTAACCCACAACTTTGAGTCTAGCTACAAGACTCGTAAATAAAGAAAAGCGCTTCTTGGGAGGCAACCCATGTTTTGTGTGATTTTATTTGTTTGATTGTTATTTGCTTCCGTATGCATGCTTTATTTTTATTGTTGGTTGATCATGTTTCTCAATTAAAATGTGGAAATACTTTATTATGTTGTTTAGCCTAGTCTTAACTTCAACCTAAAGGTATTTTTGCAAAAGATAAGTGTAAGGGGAAACCCCAAATATGTTTTTTTTAAGAAACAAACCGATCATGATTCTCCACAATATTTAATGAACATGTGTATTCGTATTGTTAGAGTCAAATGCTTGTATTGAGTCATAATGTAGTTTTGCAGGATTTTCCAGGAAGTAGGACAAAGTTTTTCCAGAAATTTTCCGGAAACTTAACATAAAGATTTCTACAGGTTCATTCTGACGGCGTCAGGCAATTGCTCTTGACGGCGTCAGGAGTCAAAAATCTGGAAATTTTACCAGTTTTGTTTTTCTAACGGAGTCTTATAAGTTTTTGTGAATTATTAAGTTTTATAATCTCCAGGAAATCTGCAAACTTCATTCCACAAGCATTATATCTTATTTTGTTTTCTAGGATTTAGTAACTTATATAGGATGCCGCCGATTTTACGCGAGGTTGCCTTGTCTACTTTTGTCAGGATTTACAGGTTATTTGAGACAAGAAGATGATTTATATTCTGGAAGGGAAGCTTTGATTGTTCGTTTTCTTGGAGGAAGATTTAACCTGGCCAACCTAAAATCCATACCGAGCGAATCAGGGGAGTATTTGAATTCATTCTCTTTACTTTTAACTTTTACATTCTTTACTTGAACATTGGGGACAATGTTCATCTTAAGTGTAAGGGGAGGGTAAAAAGATGATACCTTACATATGCACTTTCGCTTGAGTTTGTTTTGTTTGATAGTAGATGTGTAATAAAACTATGAGAAATACTTGTTAGTGCAATTTTAGCGCCAAATTTAAAATTTTTTACAACATTTAGGAGTGAAACTTTAGCCATAGCAAGCGTCTCATGGATAGGAGGTTGTATGACTAGCACATAACCGTATATTCAGAAAAAATTTCCACCCAAATATGTGAGGTTCGCCTTTAGATTTGATAGGAAAAGCATTTATTATTGGTGCTTATGAGTGTACCGGTAGCATTTAGATTCTAGAACTTGCGTTAGTGATGCATCCCGAGACCGCTAGTGAGACTACATTCGTGTAGTAGGATTTACTACATGATAAGAGGCATTAGGATCACCCTTGTGTTAAACCCGTATTACGATTACTTGACCATTTAAGTCATATTACTTGGCTAGTTAAGTCAACTAATTTTTCCCACACCCTTAGCGTTGTACTCATTTTTAGTACACGATACCCCTAGTACACCCCTCCGAGCCTATCTTTTCGTTTCTAACTTTAAGCATTTTACTTAAAGGAAGAATTTGTTACACCCCACTTAAATGTACACCCAAATCGCCTTAGCCTTCCGTGTATGCGCTCATTTTTAGTGCATTATTGTTATTTGTTAAACCCTAAGTTAACTTTCTAATTGATTACATGGTTGCTAAGTCGAGTCATATCCTTGTACATATTGTTTTGGGACGATTGGGACTCATGGGTAAGTACTTATTTTATGGAGTAATGGGGAAGAACAACACTTATTACCCCCATATGTACGTTAATCTTAAAAGTGCTCCAAGTGTTTTGATTTTCTTAATTCGAGTCATTAGAATAGTTTAATGTAAAGTATGTAAAGATTCAAGT
This sequence comes from Artemisia argyi, assembly GCA_030686995.1. NCBI lineage: Eukaryota > Viridiplantae > Streptophyta > Magnoliopsida > Asterales > Asteraceae > Artemisia > Artemisia argyi. The sequence goes on along the minus strand of JARVZY010005671.1, from coordinate 15,199 downwards.
GTAAGGGGAATGCTCAAACCCCTATGATGTATTATTTTGGATGGTAGGGTAAGAGTGTATGAATAAAAAAAAAAAAAAAAAAAAAAAAAAAAAAAAAAAAAAAAATCGAAAAAATCAAGAAAAAGAAAAAAAAAATAGAAAAAGAAAAAAAAAAAAAAAAAAAAAATAGAAAAGAAAGAGAGAAAAAACATACGGACTACCATCCCGTTTTCATTCTATGTTCATTTTATGTTTTTAGTTATTTTTCATTTATTAGCTTAAGTCGAGTCTAGTCTTGGCTTAGCAACACCATCTTGTACATGTAATTAACTAAGATTGTTAACTCGCCACCAGTAAAATTCCCTTTATCCAACAAAACCGTGTAATTCATATCCCTACACCTAACGTTATAACCCTTTAAAAGACCTCTTTGATAGTTTATCCTAGGTGCTTACGCCATGTGGTGGAGGTTTGATCCTTTCCCAAGCCTATGGTAATCTATTTTGCTATGACAGGTAGTGAGAGATATCTTCCATTTCCATAATGTTATATTACTTTATTACACCCGAGAGATGTGAGTATCTAAACACTATTTGTGAGGTGCTTGTGTATGACCTCCGTGCTTGTCTATTGGTCTTTAGTGGAACGATTATTTGTTGTAATTACTTTTATATTAGTGTTAAATGACCCCTAACTTGTCTTTTGAGTAGAATAAAAGCTCATTTGCTTGAGGACAAGCAAATCTCAAGTGTAAGGGTATATGATGAGGTGAAAAATGATCCGTTTTTAGGGGGTCATTTAAGCCCGAATCCGAATTTATTTGATCAAATATTGCCCTAAATCGTTCCTTTTGTGATTTTAGGTGTTTGGAGAGTGAATTCTGGAAAAGAGGCTATTTTGGACGTTTTTGGAGCATAAAGTGAAGAAAACAACAAAGTACCAAATCCAAGCTGGAATTACAAGGTGACGGCGTCAAGAATTTACTCTTGACGGCGTCAGAAAGGATGAATATTTTACCGAAGGTTGTGAAGGCGTCAGATGAAGAGATGACGGCGTCAAAATGACCAAGATTAATTTACCGAGGGTGGTGACGGCGTCACATAGGCCGTCACGATTGGATCTAGGGCGTCCGAGGAAGTATATGGCGGCGAGTTGACGGCGTCAGATTTTACTCTTGACGCCGTCAGGACGATTTTCCTATATATAGTTTTCTAGTTTTTTCATTAAGGGGAGAAGTTTTGGTGAAACCCTAAAGACGATTTTGGTGCCTCTTTTACAGGTTTTTCAAGGGTTCCAAACCCTTGAGACCTTGCATTGTAATTGAGATAAGTATACTCTTAATTCAATCAATATGTCTATGTGTTGGTTGTCTATCTTTTGTTCTTATCTTAATTCTACTATGCTAGGCTAAATTTCCTTTGTGTTTGCTTAGATCTAATGAAACCTAGATGTTGATTATGTGTTGATTACTTGTCTATTCTTGTTTTGAATGAATGATATTATATGTTAGGCTTAAGAAAACTGGCAGATCTCCAAATGGTAACATGCTTGAACGTCTTAAGAAACATGAACCGAGGCGTACTAGGTCTTTATTGGTTGTATTTAATGCATGAGCCACTGTTTACAATCCCTATAGTTGTGCTGGGTCATGGTGTAGGAGGAGATAAGAGCTCATAGAGTTGGGGAGTTATGTATGCCACTCCACGAATGGTATTAAGGAATACAACCCGTCATTTATACAAGTGTAACAAGTAATTAACATGTAAAAGATATCTAGGGAGTAATGAAGTATAAGTAAACACAATTTCTCCAACCACTGCTCACAACCTTAGTTTAATATTAGTTTAATTTCATTTTCATTAGTTAATTAGTTATAAAGTAGTTTTTGGGTTAGTTGATTAGCAACTAATTCCGCCCACTCCTTCAAAACCCGAGATTTTACTTGCTTTCATAAAATATAAAAACACAAAAATAATCATCTTCCATCTCTATAACTATTAATTAGGCTTTCTAATCCTAGCGACACTATTCCTAAGCTGAACGATCAATCCCCCGGTACTTGTCACTATACTATACTACAACGATCAGGTACACTGCCTGGTGGGGGTTGTAAGCCTCGCGAGATCCCTCGAGAGGTAAAGCAAGGTGCGATTCCCACGCATCACATATCAAAGCTATAGTCTAATGTTTTGGCTAATCATCAATTTTATAAATTTTCAGACAATGTTATATCACTAGAACGGTACCCGCGCAATGTGGCGACGGGTATCCTGTGACTACATTTTGCGGTCGGTTACACGTTTAATTGTCTTCATGCTTTATAAGTAGATATTTTTTGCTTTTCTGCTTTGTAACACCCCCAAAATTTGGTACAGTGGAAGACTCAACAAGTTTTCGGAGTGCTACGGGGATTGGTATCCAACACAAGACATAAAAGAACGAAATAAAGTAAACATAAGAAAAACACAACCAAAACGGGGTTTTAAAGTTTACATTTATCCCAAATTCATCCAAAGTCAGTCCCAAAAGAAATAAACGTAGGTCCACAATTAAATTTCAGAGTTTTAGAAAAGTAGATCCATAAACCAGGTTCCATAGCCAAGCCTTCCAATCCAAGCATCCAAATCAACACATAATTACCTGAGAAAATGTGCTAAAAGTCAGCTTTCGCTGGTGAGATCATAGGTTTAAATTCATAATTCAATATAGTGGACATATACGCAAAACGCTTGCTAGCTAGACTAGGGATTCACTAAAAACCTGCGGATACCCTCCGCTCCATCATAAATACACGGATACATTCCGTAATAAACCTGCGGATACCCTCCGCCACAACATAGATACACGGGTACCCCCCGTAATATCATAAATACTCGGATAACCTCCGAAGTAAAAATAACCAATAGGTGCACACTATAGTATCTAAATAAGCCAACCATAACTAGTTCACACGAAACTATGTGACTAAAGTTGACAATTCATCCTAGTCCATACGCATAGCAAGTTTTAAAAGAATATAAAAGCGATAATAGTCCACATAAAATAATTTGCACGTTTCTCACCCCATGTATTGAAAACATAGTTCAAGAGTAAAAAGTGGGGCTATGACTCACCTCATGTCCAGAAATCAGCAAGAAGAAATCGATAGAAGTAAGACGTATAGTAACTCAAAAGACGGCAACTACGGACTCGGCACTTCCTAACAGTATCAACTCGTTCAGAAATCATTTCCTCAAAATCAAATATTCCCAAACCCGAACGTATTCCATTTTACTTTCCGAAAATCCATTTCTCGCATTATCTCGTATTAGTTTGGAGTTTGGCGTTTGGTATCCATGCGGGTGGTGGGTCGACACAACACAAACCAAGAAGTCACAACCAAAAGAATAATAAAACAATCTATAGGTCTAATATTAGCCCAATATATTATTTAAATAAATCATCGAAGTTTATCAAATCCGTCTGATGCGTGGGAATCGCAACAGGCTTTACCTCTCGCGGGATCTCGAGAAGCTTACAACCCCCACCAGGTAGTGTACCTGATCGTTGTAGTATAGTATAGTGACAAGTACCGGGGGATTGATCGTTCAGCTTAGGAATAGTGTCGCTAGGATTAGAAAGCCTAAATACTAGTTCTAAAGGTGATGGATGATTATTTTTGTGTTTTTATATTTTATGGGAAGCAAATTAAAATCTCGGGTTTGAAGGATTTGGGCGGAATTAGTTGCTAATCAACTAACCCAATACTAAGATGCAATCAAAATAAAATACTAGAAATAAAAAGAAACTAATTTATACTAAGGTTGTGAGCAGTAATTGGAGAAAATGTGTTTACTTAGATTTCACTACTCCCTAGATATCTTTTACATGTTAATTACTTGTTATAATTGCATGGATGACGGATCGTATTCCTTAATACCATTCATGGGGTGGCACACATAACTCCCCAATTCTATGAGCTCTTATCTCCTCCTACACCAGGCCCAGCACAACTATAGGGATTGTAAACAGTGGCTCATGCATTAAATACAACCAATAAAGACCTAGTGCGCGTTGGTTCATGTTTCTTAAGACGTTCAAGCATGTTACCAATTGGAGATCTGCCAGTTTTCTTAAGCCTAACATATAAATCATTCATCCAAGACAAGAATAAACAAGTAATCAACACATAATCAATATCTAGGTTTCATTAGATCTAAGCAAACACAAGATAGATCTAGCCTAGCATGATAGAATTAAGACAAGAACATGATATAAACAACCAACACATAGACATATTGATTGAATTAGAAGAACACTTATCTTGATTAATCATGCAAGGTATCAAGGGGTTGGAACCCTTGAAAAACCTGTAAAGTTACACCAAAATCGTACTTAGGGTTTCTCCCAAAACTTCTCTCCTTAAATGTGAAAAATTAGAAAACTATATATAGGAAAAGGGGTCTGACGGCGTCAAGACCAATTAGGTGACGCCGTCACCTCGCCGCCAAAACAATCCTCGCACTGCCTAGATCTACATTTGACGCCGTCAAGTACAAAACATTTCCAGGCCGTCATGACTTTTACTCTTGACGCCCTACCTTCATGACGCCGTCAAAACTCTTCTGGGTCGTCATGGAATTTTACTCTTGACGCCGTCAGGGAAATCCTCTTAACGCCGTCATGCACCGTTCCCAGCATAGAAAATTAAGACTTTGGCGTTTTCTTCACTTTTATGCTCCAAAAACGTCCGAATTGCTTCCTTTTCCAGATTTCACTCCCAAAGTACCTAAAATCAAAAAAGGAATGATTTAGGGCAATATTTGATCAAATAAATTCGGATTCGGGCTTAAATGACCCCCTAAAAATGGATCATTTTTCGCCTCATCATATACCCTTACACTTGAGATTTGCTTGTCCTCAAGCAAATGCGCTTTTATTCTAGTCAAAATACAAGTTAGGGGTCATTTAACACTAATATAAAAGTAATTACAACAAATAATCGTTCCACTAAAGACCAATAGACAAGCACGGAGGTCATACACAAGCACCTCACAAATAGTGTTTAGATACTCACATCTCTCGGGTGTAATAAAGTGTAAATTACAATATGGAAACGGAAGATATCTCTCACTACCTGTCATAGCAAAATAGATTACCATAGGCTTGGGAAAGGATCAAACCTCCACCACATGGCGTAAGCACCTAGGATAAACTATCAAAGAGGTCTTTTTAAAGGGTTGTAACGTTAGGTATAGGGATATGAGATACACGGTTTTGTTGGTTAATTACATGTACAAAGTGGCGTTGCTAAGGCAAGACTAGACTCGACTTATGCTAATAAATGAAAAATAACAAAAACATAAAATAAACATAGAATAAAACGGGATGGTAGTCCGTATGTTTTTTTTTCTTTTTCTTTTTTCTATTTTTTTTTTCTTTTTCTTGATTTTTTCAATTTTTTTTTTTTTTTTTTTTTTTTTTTTTTTTTGCATACACTCTTACCCTACCATCCGAAATAATATATCATAGGGGATTGAACATTCCCCTTACACTTGAATTTTTACATACTTTACATTAAACTAATCTAATGACTCGAATCAAGAAAATCAAAACACTTGGAGCACTTTTAAGATTAACGTACATATGAGGGTAATAATATGATGTTCTTCCCCATTACTCCATAAATAAGTACTTACCCATAAGTCCCAATCGTCCCAAAACAATATGTACAAGGATATGACTCGACTTAGCAACCATGTAATCAATTAGAAAGTTAACTTAGGGTTTAACAAATAACAATAATGCACTAAAAATGAGCGCATACACGGAAGGCTAAGGCGATTTGGGTGTACATTTAAGTGGGGTGTAACAAATTCTTCCTTTAAGTAAGATGCTTAAAGTTAGAAACGAAAAGATAGGCTCGGAGGGGTGTACTAGGGGTTTCGTGTACAAAAAATGAGTACAACGCTAAGGGTGTGGGAAAAATTAGTTGACTTAACTAGCCAAGTAATATGACTTAAATGGTCAAGTAATTATGATACGGGTTTAACACAAGGGTGATCCTAGTGCCTCTTATCATGTAGTAAATCCTACCACACGAATGTAGTCTCACTAGCGGTCTCGGGATGCATCACTAACGCAAGTTCTAGAATCTAAATGCTACCGGTACACTCATAAGCACTAATAATAAATGCTTTTCCTATCAAATCTAAAGGCGAACCTCACATTTTTGGGTGGAAAATTTTTCTGAATATACGGTTATGTGCTAGTCATACAATCTCCTATCCATGAGACGCTTGCTATGGCTAAAGTTTCACTCCTAAATGTTGTAAAAAAATTTAAATTTGGCGCTAAAATTGCACTAACAAGTATTTCTCATAGTTTTATTACATATCTACCATTAAACAAAACAAACTCAAGCGAAAGTGTATATGTAAGGTATCATCTTTTTACCCTCCCCTTACACTTAAGATGAACATTGTCCCCAATGTTCAAGTAAAGAATGTAAAAGTGAACAAGTAAAGAGAATGAAATCAAATACTCCCCTGATTCGCTCGGTATGGATAATAGGATGGCCAGGTTAAATCTTCCTCCAAGAAAATGAACAATCAAAGCTTCCCTTCCAGAATATAAATCATCTTCTTGTCATACATAACCTGTAAAACCTGACAAAATAGACAAGACAACCTCGCGTAAAATCGGCGGCATCCTATATAAGTTACTAAATCCTAGAAAACAAGATAAGACATAATGCTTGTGGAATGAAGTTTGCAGATCTCCTGGAGATTATAAAACTTAATAATTCACAAAAACCAAAAGACTCCGTTAGAAAAACAAAACCGGTAAAATTTCCAGATTTTTACTCCTGATGCCGTCAAGAGTAAACCCCTGACGCCGTCAGAATTGACCTGCAGAAATTTTTATGTTAAGTTTCCGGAAAATTTCTGGAAAAACTTGGTCCTACTTCCTGGAAAATCCTGCAAAACTTCATTATGACTCAATACAAGCATTTGACTCTAACAAATACGAATATACATGTTCATTTAATATTGTGGAGGATCATGATCGGTTTGTTTCTTAAAAACATATTTGGGGTTTCCCCTTACACTTATCTTTTGCAAAAATACCTTTAGGTGGAGTTAAGACTAGGCCAAAACAACAAAGTAAAGTATTTCCACTATTTAGTTTAGAAACATGATCTACCAACAATAAAAATAAAGCATGCATACGGAAGCAAATAACAAACAAACAAATAAAATCACACAAAACATGGGTTGCCTCCCAATAAGCGCTTTTCTTTATTTACGAGTCTTGTAGCTAGACTCAAAGTCATGGGTTACTACGTGACTTCATCATTGGTTTCACTCTCTAGGTCATTTTCTAAACCAATTTTGTATTCCGGACCTAGTTATAGGCATTCTTTATAGAAGCCAAGCATCCTATTCTTTACATATTCTATTCCTCTACGTCTATCCTCCTCATTCCTATAATAAGCCGCTTGCTTGTGTTCTTTTTCGAAATTAGAGAGAAGGCGGTATTGCTCAATCTTGTAGGGCATTTGATAGGCAACCTCATCATTCTCTTCCTTAAATCTAACTATCCCTAAAGTCGGATCATAACTCATCTTAGTGGCCTCAACAAATGGTTTTCCGAATATTACTTGGCTTAGGCAAGCATCTATCACCGGACGAATGTCTTCCACTATCATAAAATCGATCTCATAGGTGAGATTCCCAATAATTACATGCAATCCCTTCACCCTTCCCGCAAAATTACTTATCAGATTCTTGTTGGGCATCATCCTAAAGTTAAGTTACTTCTTCATTACCCAATTGTAATAAGTCCTAGTCATGATGTTAACGGGGGATCTAGGGTCGATGTAAGCTTTCCATATATGCATGTGCCCGATATTGCATGGGATGTTAATGTTAGAGGGGTCTCCCATTTTGATAAGGGGTGTGCCGAAGATATATGGTCTCTCGGGACTATCGAATAAATCCTTATGGTACTCCCGTTCTTCCTCGGTGGGCAACTTATCAAAGTATTTTTCTATAGGCTCTACCTCCTCTAATTCCTCTTCCTTGTTATTCTCAGCTTCCCTACTCTCATCCTTAATTTTGGCTTCTACTCTAACTTCATCCTTGTCACTCCTCTCTGTCTCCTTATCTATCGGCTTAATGGTGACAACATTGACAAAGTGAACATGTTTGGATGATGAGGGGTCCTTAATTTGGATTCCACTATTGGTGTCCCTAGTGTCCTTCCTAGGTGTGATTAACGCTTGGTTATTGAGGGCTTTCAACAAGTTGTCAATCTTGTTGGTCATCTCCGTTTGTTGTTGGTTGAATTCGGTTTCAAACCTAGCTATGCGAGCTTCTTGAGATTCCATGAACTTTGACATCAATCCTTCAAGATTGTTGGTACTACCATAGTTGTTTGAAGGATTGTTGTTGAAAGTACGGTTGGATGGTGGACCGTTTGGTTGGTAACGATTTGGTGGGTTGGATGAATTGGGTTGATTTTGTTTCCACCTAAGGTTTGGGTGATTTTTCCATGAGGGGTTGTATGAATCACCGTAAGTGTTTGGCTCGGGCTTGAAAGTGTACCACTTATCTCCCGCTTCGTCGGTACGCGTGGATGCGTAGTCCGCAAAAGCTGTTCCGGGGAGTTCCACACAATCACGAGTGTCATGGGGACCACTACATAATTCGCATGAAGAAGTGATTTTTGTCACTTGGCTTGAAGGCTTCGGAGCTTCGTAAGATTTCATGAGAAACTTGACTTGGTCCTCAAGTTCCATGATCCTACGGTCGGGAGTGCTAGAATTGTTCGAAGGCAAAGATATTGCCTTGACCGTTTTGTTCAAATCACGGGGATCATTCCAACTTTCGTTGTCATAGAGAGCAAGATCTTCTATGAGTTCCCATGATTGTTCCGCACTAAGATCACGTAGCTTACCAACGGCCGATTGGTCAATGGCTCGCCTTGTGGAGATGTCGATATTGTCATAAAAAATTTGGACTTGGAGCCAAAGATCTATGCCATGATGAGGGACTTTTTGGAGTAAGTCCTTGAAACGAGTCCATGCTTCATAAAGAGATTCATTTTGACGTTGTTGGAACATCAAGATGTCATTTCTAAGCTTAGTAGTTCTCCCCGGTGGGAAAAATTGAGCAAGGAAACGAGTGGTGAGATCATCCCATGTGGTGATGGATCCCGCGGGTAAACGCTCAAGCCATTGATTAGCTTGATCCCGTAGAGAGAATTGGAATAGGCGTAAATGGGTGGTCTCTCTAGTTTCAACACCTAGGTCTATGGAATCTACGATTTTGAGAAAGTCCTTAAGATGTTGGTTTGGATCTTCGGAGCGAAGTCCATGGAATGCACATCCGCTTTGCACCAACCGGATGGTGTCGGATCGCAAGGGGGTCACATTGGCTCCGGTGAGCTCAATGGTGTTTCGGTAGCCTTGGTGGTTAGGTTGGGAATACTCTCCTAAGGTTCGGGGCCTAAGGGGTTCTAATGGTGGGTTTTGTTGTGGTGGGATGATGGGTTCAAAGATGTTCCCGTTGTCCATGATGTCGGGTGGTTACGAACAAAGGCACAAAGAAATAAGATAGACTAAAGAAAATTAAAAATAAAAATAAAAATAAAATCTTACTAGAAAGGAATCTAGCAAGTAGACCTAATAAAAAGAAATTCTAACCTAGACAATAACTATTCCCCGGCAGCGGCGCCAAAAACTTGATGCGTGGGAATCGCAACAGGCTTTACCTCTCGAGGGATCTCGAGAAGCTTACAACCCCCACCAGGCAGTGTACCTGATCGTTGTAGTATAGTATAGTGACAAGTACCGGGGGATTGATCGTTCAGCTTAGGAATAGTGTCGCTAGGATTAGAAAGCCTAAATACTAGTTCTAAAGGTGAGGGATGATTATTTTTGTGTTTTTATATTTTATGGAAAGCAAATTAAAATCTCGGGTTTGAAGGATTTGGGCGGAATTAGTTGCTAATCAACTAACCCAATACTAAGATGCAATCAAAATAAAATACTAGAAATAAAAAGAAACTAATTTATACTAAGGTTGTGAGCAGTAATTGGAGAAAATGTGTTTACTTAGATTTCACTACTCCCTAGATATCTTTTACACGTTAATTACTTGTTATAATTGCATGGATGACGGATCGTATTCCTTAATACCATTCATGGGGTGGCACACATAACTCCCCAATTCTATGAGCTCTTATCTCCTCCTACACCATGCCCAGCACAACTATAGGGATTGTAAACAGTGGCTCATGCATTAAATACAACCAATAAAGACCTAGTGCACGTTGGTTCATGTTTCTTAAGACGTTCAAGCATGTTACCAATTGGAGATCTGCCAGTTTTCTTAAGCCTAACATATAAATCATTCATCCAAGACAAGAATAAACAAGTAATCAACACATAATCAATATCTAGGTTTCATTAGATCTAAGCAAACACAAGATAGATCTAGCCTAGCATGATAGAATTAAGACAAGAACATGATATAAACAACCAACACATAGACATATTGATTGAATTAGAAGAACACTTATCTTGATTAATCATGCAAGGTATCAAGGGGTTGGAACCCTTGAAAAACCTGTAAAGTTACACCAAAATCGTACTTAGGGTTTCTCCCAAAACTTCTCTCCTTAAATGTGAAAAATTAGAAAACTATATATAGGAAAAGGGGTCTGACGGCGTCAAGACCAATTAGGTGACGCCGTCACCTCGCCGCCAAAACAATCCTCGGACTACCTAGATCTACATTTGACGCCGTTAAGTACAAAACATTTCCAGGCCGTCATGACTTTTACTCTTGACGCCCTACCTTCATGACGCCGTCAAAACTCTTCTGGGTCGTCATGGAATTTTACTCTTGACGCCGTCAGGGAACTCCTCTTGACGCCGTCATGCACTGTTCCTAGCATAGAAAATTAAGACTTTGGCGTTTTCTTCACTTTTATGCTCCAAAAACGTCCGAATTGCTTCCTTTTCCAGATTTCACTCCCAAAGTACCTAAAATCACAAAAGGAACAATTTAGGGCAATATTTGATCAAATAAATTCGGATTCGGGCTTAAATGACCCCCTAAAAACGGATCATTTTTCGCCTCATCACCGTCGATTTGGTAATCCCCCACATTTATTTACTTAATATACCATTATAAGATTATACCCAAATTCTAGGTCACACATTGCACATAAAGTACTATATGGTATATATCAAAGTTTAATAAATTCTCTAATTATGCCGTTAAGCTTACCAAATTCGTCAATTTGGCAACCTCACGAGATACTCAGTAATTCGTTATTCTCGTACACATACCACAACCTATGGGCGTCGTAGGATACGATGCCCATTAATATACTCAATTTAAATAACTAAATAGCTCTTATTTAACCCGTTGATTAAAAGAGTTACATAGCTAACGAAAGTGAATGTATTAATCGTCATATATCCGTGACAACACAAACATCACAAAATAATAATATCTTCCACTTGGACTCAAGTGACCACGACCCCATATAACTCGATAGTTTTCCTCGTTTATTTAACAATATATTTTATTTAATATTTATTCAACGCTAAAGATTTCGTCGTTATTTATAGTCGTTTAATTATAATAACGCTCCCGACATTTATTACACTACTTTCGTAGTATAATATTTATCGTCACGTTATTATTATAATGTTACTCGTGATCGTTTTATTCTTAATATACACATTTATATATTTATATATACGTTTTTCACGTCTATATACTTATATAAACGTTTATATTACCAATAATATTATTACGAGTTTTATTATTAGTGTTTGATTATAAATATTTATCGAGTTACTTGAGATGGTCACATGTCCGAGTCATCACTCTCGGCTCATTGTCCAAGTCCAAATAAAAATGATAATCAAGTCAAACCAAGTATCAATCTCCGTCCAACAATTTCCCAAAACACGTGCTACAACAATAGGGCCCGACTACGGCACCCGACTAACCTATCTCCGTCATCTAATTTGACTGTCTCACAATCGGTCCCCATTTACCACTTCGTCAGCACTTCACAAAATAATCATGTATCCATTGTCGAGACCATAAAGGGTCTCGACCCAACAACGATATTCGGCTGAAACAAATACTACAACAACAACAACATTTAAAACAACAATAAGCAAAAAAATAAACCACAATAGTCACATAGGTACATCAACTTAATAAAAGGAACCACACAATATTAACAAGAGTAACAGCCCACTGCCGAGACCGTAAGGGTCTCGGCTCGGCTACTCCATTCCATATCGTGAACCACAAGGACCACAAAGGGTCTCGGCATCAATAATCAACAATAAATTACCATCTCCTTCACTCAAAATGAATCCAACTCACCAAGATTAATAACCAACATTCCCAAAATCATCATCCTATCATGACCAGAACCAAAATGACAAGAAAGTTCATAAGCCCGAAAAATATACAAGTTGAGAGCAATAGCTCTCGGTTGAGTCTCGACCACACATAAAACAAGCAAACCCGGATACCAAACTAGTTAAAAATCATCTTTTATTCATAAACCCATATATATTTTTCGTTATTCATCAAAACCCAACCAGAAAAGTATAACTCGCGACCTCCTGGTCACGTTTTTAGAAAAATCCGAGTCACAATCCTCTTGTGACTCACCTTACCTTCGATACCAACGAAAAGAAGATCACGGGGAGGTTAAAACACAAGGAGTGAGGTGCGTACGAGTGAATCACGGGGTCAAAACAAAAGTTTTTGGGCGCGTGTTATTGGGGATCAAGTAGATCTAGTGATGGGGAGTTAGAAAATGGCGGTCGTGTATGGTGGTGGTCGGCGGTGTGACGGCAGTAGAGGCCGGAATTTTGGGGGCTAGGGTTTGATATGTTGATGGGAGAGAGAGAGGTTTAGAGATGTGTTTGTGTTTGTGTGAGTCCAGCTAAGACACAAGGACGATTTTTGTTGCTACTCTTTTTATTTCTTTTTATTTTCTTCTTTTTTCTTTGTTGTAGATATTAATACTAATAATAATAATAATAATAATAATAATAATAATAATAATAATAATAATAATAATAATAAAAGTATTATTAATATTTAAGGGTAAGGTGGCTAGGTGTAAAACACACGGACCAAAACCCGTAACTTTAAAAGAAATATCTCGACATACTCAAACCGAGCTCATTCCAAATTATTTAATATCTCACAAGACGTTGAAAATAAATAAACATATAGTCGGACCGTAATTCAAAACATGGAATTTTAGTTAGGTTACCTAGTGCCGGAGCCAACGTAGTGCCAAATGGGAATTTCAAAATAAATCACCACATATATTCATATCGAGTCATTAAAGAAAATCTCAAATTTCATAAAGATTTTAAATATAATCAACCATAATATAGGTCTTACAAGTTCGTTACGAATGAAATTTCAAATATAAATTTATAAACGAACTTTAACGTAATGCGGGTTTTCAAAATGGCTCCCTAATTTTCCAGTTGTCACATCCTCCCAGCCTCAGAAGAAACCCGTCCTGGGTTTCTCTCGGAACAATCCATCTACGAAGTGAAAAGCTTCGGATATCTCTTTCGGAACTCATCCTCACGTTCCCACGTAAATTCCGGTCCATATCGGGAATTCCAACGAACCTTAATGAGTGGAATGCGACTTCGCTTGAGTCGCTTAATCTCACGATCCAATATCTCGATCGGCTCTTCCACAAAGTTCAATTTCTCATCAACACGAATATCTTTCATCGGTATAACCGGCGTCTCATCAGAAAGACACTTCTTCAAATTACTAACATGAAACACATCGTGAACTTTACTCAGTTCCTGTGGTAATTTCAACCTATAAGCCACGGGCCCAATTCTTTCCAAAATAAGAAATGGTCCAATGTAGCGGGGGTTGAGTTTCCCATATTTCCCGAAACGTATCACACCTTTCCAAGGCGAGACCTTCAACATCACTTTGTCTCCAACCTGGAACTCTAGGGGTTTACGTCTCAGATCGGCGTAACTTTTCTGCCTATCTCTAGCTGCTTGTAATCGATCACGAATTTGAGTCACTTTCTCAGTAGTCTCTAATATAAGCTCGGGGCCTGTGAGTTGGCTATCTCCAACTTCAGCCCAACCAATAGGCGAACGGCATTTTCGACCATATAAAGCTTCGAATGGTGCAGCTTTAAGACTTGTATGGTAGCTATTGTTATAGGAGAATTCCGCAAGGGGTAGATATTTCTCCCAGCGTTTACCAAAGTCTATTATACATGCACGAAGCATATCCTCCAAATCTGAATAGTCCTCTCACTTTGACCGTCGGTTTGGGGGTGATATGCAGTACTCATATCAAGTCTCGTCCCCAAAGTGGTTTGAAGTGATTGCCGTAAAGCTGACGTGAAGCGGTTGTCGCGATCAGAAATAATTGATATCGGAACTCCATGACGAGAAATAATTTCCTTCACATACAGCTTCGCAAGTTTGTCGACACTATCATCATCACTAATCGCCAGGAAATGAGCAAACTTAGTCAATCGATCCATAATTACCCATATAGCGTCACAACCGCTAGCTGTCTTTTGGTAATTTGGTAATAAAGTCCATCGTAATCCGCTTCTATTTCCAAACCAGGAATTCTGGCTGCGTCAATAATCCTGACGGTCTTTGATGTTCGGCCTTAACCTTAGAGCATGTCAAGCACTTACTAACGTACAATGCTATATCTGCCTTCATATTTAGCCACCAATATAACTTTTTCAAATCTTGGTACATCTTGTCAGACCCAGGATGAATAGAGTACCTTGACTTATGCGACTCATGCATAATCAACTCTCGAATTCCTCCATACAATGGTACCCAAATTCGATCTCCAAAACACAATACTCCATCAGAACGCTTAACAAATCCTTTCTCATTTTCAGCCATCCCAAATATGTTCTCAGTAGGTCGGTTTTCTGCTTTCAACGCTTCCGTTTGAGCTTCAAATATTTGAGACGGTAACGGCGATACGATAGTCATTCCCAATGACCTAACTTGTAACGGTGGTATTCTCTCCTTTCGACTAAGAGCATCAGCAACAACGTTTGCTTTACCAGGATGATAACGAATCTTGCAATCATAATCGCTTATCAGCTCAATCCAACGTCACTGTCTCATGTTGAGCTCTTTTTGATTCAAGATGTGCTGTAG